>JXCR01145774.1:52052-134291 GCA_002079205.1 Phalaenopsis hybrid cultivar
CAAGGTCAAAGGAGATCTCTAGACATGAATATTTAATTTTCAATTTAATGGTCCCTATTTTGGTATAAAAGTTATAATAATTAAAATTCTCATCAGAAAAATACAAAATTTGTTGTGGTAGATTCATTGTGGTCAAAGGACCCTAGGAAAAATACAAACTTGATTTGATTTATTAAAAATAATCTTAATTGTCACCAACCCTTAAAAATGAAATAAAATTAATTTAGAGTAATTATAAATGCAAATGACATAAAAAATAATTCCTCACTGTGATTTAAGGTTAGAGGAGCTCCCCATAAAAATTTCAAGTCAATTGGAGTTAATTTGACCACTAGACTGTATTAATATGGCACCATACCAATTAAGTGGTGTTTTTTTTATTTTGATTCTCCATTTCCATAGACATTTCACCATGACTTGATTATTGGGGCTTTAATTCCATCTATTATGAGGAGGTTTTCTTGATTTTTCCGAGGTTATGGGACATCTCTAAGCATGGATATTTAATTTTCAAGTTAATGGTCCCTGTTTTGGTATAAAAATTATAATAACTAAAACACTCATTATAAAAATACAAAATTTATTGTGGTAGGTTCATTGTGGTCAGAGGAAACTAGGAAAAATNAATAAGTTAAAAAGAGACTTGTTAACTAATTTTTCCAATTGTGATCAAACTAATATGCGAAATTGAATAATTCTATTTGAAGTGGATTTTTAACATCTCAATCTAAAATCGCATTCAAGGGATTAATCAACCTTGAATAATTAGTTAGGCTAAACTACATTAAAAATGAGGATTATCCATAAAGGCTAAAAAAAGAAGCACTAATCTTCTTCAATTAATTTACCATTTTAGAGAAACTATAATTTTTTTTATAGAATCCTTGGCTACAATCATATACAAGTTTTTGGTTTATTTAGCTAACTATTTGAGTTTAACCATTAGAAAGTAGGAAGCACTTTTTAACTAGAATATTTTAGTTATTTGACCCAATGTAGCCAAGCCCAAAGTCAAGGGTGGTCGACCTAGGTTGACTCATATTACATTCCTTTTAAGAAAGCATTATGTTGAATTAAATGGAGTAACTTGATGTTTTGGAGCCATTTTGGCCAATTTAATCTCAAATTGTCCAATCGGTTTTATTAAGGTCAGTTAGCTCCTATTGACCTTACAAAGGTTAATCTAGAGTTAAATTGTCGATTTTGTGTTTCTTGAATCATCCAAAAATTAACTTGTGACAAATTAATTAGCTTTTTTATAGCTTTTTTTGGATAAAAATGGGGTTAAACACTATCAACTAAGTTGATTCCTATGCTTTAAATGTATATCACTTTTAGTGTTAAGAGTGTGTTTGGATCCTAAAATTGAGTTATTGTATTATAGTGAATTTATTGCATTATTTAAAGGTAGGTAGTTGATCAATTTGCACAAAGAAATATTATTCAATGCTCACTCACTTGTTTATTTAGCTTATCTACAACGTAGTTCCAATTGTGGTGTTATTAGCAGTAATATATAATTTGCTTACTTTTACGGATTTTTAACATATTGAGCTTAAAATCTTACAAATTATGACTATGATTTGTAAACTTGTATTATTGTATTCATATTTAATAACAATTTTTTTCTTATTCTAAAATATATGAGACAAATTTCTGTTGAATTATTTTATTATTGGTTTCATTAAATTTTAGATTGATGTATCTAGTTACAACATTGTGTTATAATATTTACTGGCTTTTATTATTGTTTTATGAAGTGTTTGAATTGGTGAATTTCAAAAAAAAAAAATCATAATAAATAATTAAATTACACACCCAATTCCTCAGCCCTGTCCACACTAATAAAGACTTATTTATAAGGCATAATTTCATTAAATAAAAAATTCCAGTAGCACGCCTACTTAAATTTGCATGCAATTATTCCATTAATACTAATTAGCTTTTTGAAAATTAANATAGTTCCAATTGTGGTGTTATTAGCAGTAATATATAATTTGCTTACTTTTACAAAATTTTAACATATCGAGCTTAAAATCTTACAAATTATGACTATGATTTGTAAACTTGTATTATTGTATTCATATTTAATAACAATTTTTTTCTTATTCTAAAATATTTGAGACAAATTTCCGTTGAATTATTTTATCGGTTTCATTAAATTTTAGATTGATGTATCTAGTAACAACATTGTGTTATAATATTTACTAGCTTTTGTTATTGTTTTATGAAGTGTTTGAATTGGTGAATTTCGAAAAAAAAAAAAATCATAATAAATAATTAAATTACACACCCAATTCCTCAGCCCTACACACTAATAAAGACTTATTTATAAGGCGTAATTTCATTAAATATAAGATTCCAGTAGCACGCCTACTTAAATTTGCATGCAATTATTCCATTAATACTAATTAGCTTTTTGAAAATTAAAGTTAATTATTTTGGATGAATAGATTTTTTTTTTTTAAATGACAAGTTCTCAATTTAATATATTTTTTAAATATAACTTTCATTAATGAGTTTAAGTGGTTTAAATACTTTCATCATTTTTTTGTTTGCATCAAGCCTTAATTTTAGATGATCCTTTTCAAAGTTTATACTTTAAAACAAAAAAAAAGTACTTTTGGATACTACACTTATATATTTTGAAGTGTAGCTTGTAATAGAAAATATTGAGGATATGAAGAAAAGCCAAAGAAGAAAAATGTAAAAGTAAAAGGGAACAAATATTAAATAAAGTTTTTGTTGAATTGGTATGAGAAGAAGAGAAGAATGTATCCTTTGTACCTTCAGTCTCTAGCACCCAAAAATAAGTTTCTTTTTTTACTTCCAAAGCAAGGTTTATCTTGCTTATGAAAAATTGTATGGTACTTCTTAAGGATTTATTTATAGCATATAAAAATATAAAAAGATAATCATTTTTTTAGTAAAAAAGTAAAGAAATTTTAAGGCAATTAGTTAATGAGCTCATGAAAGAAAATGATTCATCGTTGTTGAAACTAAAAAAATTAATGATAATATACGCTTAGAAAAAGAAGTTAGCATCATGTCTGATATAACAAATAGTGATTCTTTTTGCATCATCTAATTCTTCTATGTATGATCATAGAGATTTTAACATTATAATCAATACGTTAAGATGAAAAAAAAAAATAGCTTAATGAAGAAAATGATTTAAATTCTTTTATTTTTTGAAAAAGATATATGTTAGTTTAAATCGTTTGTCTGTGTATGTTTTTTAAAATAAATATAACTAATATAACTAGTTTTTCTTATGTATGCTTTATATATAATTAACTCTACTTTAGAAATCACCTTGAACATTTAAGATTTAGTTTATTAACTCTACTTTAGCAATCACTTTGAACATTTAGAGTTAGAGTATTGAGTTAGAATGAATATGTACATTTCTAATTTCTCCTCAAATGTTTGCATTCCTAAAGGTAGTTCATTTAGTTTTACACCATCTAGATACTCATACACTATTTTAGGAATAAAAGTTATCGACCCAAGTTGTATAAAGGACTCGTGAAGGCAAGTTAGTGGTGTTTTGGATTTACAAATTCAACAATGAAAAATCAAAGTATGCATGATATGAGAGCACATGTTGTAGTTATTTAGCCTATTCCTTACTAAATTTATTAGCTCTTAGAATAGTTCAATTTTTACTTGTTAAACAAGTTGATGTTTTAAGGTTTGATGTTAGATCACTTAAACTGCATGATTTCTTACTCTAAAACAAATTCAAAATATCATTTTATAAATTTTATAAGATTCATATTTTAGACAAGTTTCAAACTTAGCTTGCATTTATTAAAGTTATTAGTCAAATAACTTTCATGCTAAATTATGTTTTGACTTATGAATTATCATCATCTTTTCTTTAAATTATANTCATCATTTTTTTTTGTTTTCATTTTGCATGCAATTATTCCAAAAATAAGTTTGTATAGTACTTCTTAAGGATTTATTTATAGCATATAAAAATGTAAAAAGATAATCATTTTTTTAGTAAAATAGTAAAGAAATTTATAAGGCAATAAGTTAATGAGCTCATGAAAGAAAATGATTCATCGTTGTTGAAACTAAAAAAAATTAATGATAATATACGCTTCGAAAAAGAAGTTAGTATCATGTCTGATATAATAAATAGTGATTCTTCTATGTATGATCATAGAGATTTTAATATTATAATCAATACGTTAAGATGAAACAAAAATTAGCTTAATGAAGAAAATGATTTAAATTCTTTTATTTTTTTGAAAAAGATACATGCTAGTTTAAGTCGTTTGTATGTGTAAGTTTTTTAAAATAAATATAACTAGCTTTTCTTATGTATGCCCTATATATAATTAACTCTACTTTAGAAATCACCTTGAACATTTATGATTTAGTTTATTAACTCTACTTTAGCAATCACTTTGAACATTTAGAGTTAAGAGTGTTGAGTTAGAATGACTATGTACATTTCTAATTTTTCCTCAAATGTTTGCATTCCTAAAGGTAGTTCATTTAGTTTTACACCACCTAGATACTCATACACTATTTTAGGAATAAAAGTTATCGACCCAACTTGCGCGGGCACTAAAATATTAAAAAAATATTTGCGCTCAGCAGATTACCTTTATAGAGGACTCGTGAAGGCAAGTTAATGGTGTTTTGGATTTACAAATTCAACAATGAAAAATCAAAGTATGCATGATATGAGAACACATGTTGTGGTTATTTAGCCTATTCCTTACTAAATTTATTAGCTCTTACAATTGTTCAATTTTTACTTGTTAAACAAGTTGATGTTTGAAGGTTTGATGTTAGATCACTTAAACTGCATGATTTCTTACTCTAAAACAAATTCAAAATATCATTTTATAAGTTTTATAAGATTCATATTTTAGACAAGTTTCAAACTTAGCTTGCATTTATTAAAGTTGTTAGTCAAATAACTTTTATGCTAAATTATGTTTTGACTTGTGAATTATCATCATCTTTTCTTTAAATTATAACTTCGTTAAAATTTTATAGAAAAAAAAAAAAAATGGTTTTGTTTTATAGCACATATTGGTCTTTCATTTTATTATAATTTCAAAATGATTATGTTTGCTTAATATACATATGATTTAAAATGTTCAATTCATTTAGAAATCTCATAATTTTTTAGAATCTAGGTAATGAGGATGAAGTGATACACAAAATTACCATGATCATGCTTTAGGAGAGCAACCCTTGCTAACATTGACAAAACAATTGATTTTGAAGGTTGAGTGGACATAAAGGATCAATTCTAATATAACGGCAAACATCGTATGAACTCAATCTAAAAGTGATGAAAGATCTCTCGTTCTCTTTTTTCTTCTCACACCCACCTTCCAAAAAGACGAGAATCAACAAAGTAAATGCACACCCATACTATTGATTAGCCATGTAAATGATCAAGATGAGCTCTCTAGGCTCGACTCAGCATCACAGACCCAAGAAATTTTGTGTTTGTTCTACAAGAATCAGTTGAGGCTTTTTGCCAGATTAGCCAAATACATGAGTTCCCTTAAGCAAGCTCAAGCTCTTTACCAGCTAATGATGAGGCAGATCTAATAGATCCAAAGGAAGCATCTGCCAAGGCTTAAGGATGACTCCATTCTCATCCAAACTGGTTTTCGCAAGCCAACCATGCTAGAACAACTGACTATGACCATTGATGCAACCCAACCAAATTTTTTCTCATCAAAATGCTCATCTTAATTATAAGTTCTCTAAAATTAGAGCTATAGACAATCTAACGGTTAATTTTAAATTTGTTATTTGAATAATAAGATTGGCACCACCACTGCCAATAAATTTAAAATAATATTTGCGTTTGATTAAATACATTTTTTGGTTATGTACCAATTACTAATAAAAATTCATGACCATAAATAAGGTTTAAACTCATCATAGATTATAATCTCAACGTCCGCTATCACCCATATGATTGACATTTGTTATCAACAACATGCTCATCACCATAAACTTAAACCACCATTATTACCAACAAGACTGACACCCATCATCGACACTAACAATGATGCTACTTATCATCACTAAGACTTCAATTTATCAACATCCTTATCGACCATCACCAATAACATTGATGCACAGCATCAAAGACAAGCACAAATTTTCATCAGGGCTAGAGCACCAATCTAGTTGAAAACCAACTTTCATCATCCTCACTAAGGTCAATGTCTAACCATAGCCACTAATGCTGGTACCCGCCATCTTGGTCGCTAATTTCTCATCCTGTAAAGAGAACCAAGCAAACCACCAATCATCTCTTAAATATGATTTTAACACTCAAAAGCTCTTTCCAATTTTATCATAATACCACCTCTCATCATTCTTGTTCACTACATTGTATCGATATCTTCTCAAGGTGCGAAAAACATATACTTTATAATACAACTAAAACTAGTTGAATCATTTCAATTGAGCGAAGTCAGCTGCTTCTTTTTCTTAATTTTTTTCAAACTACCCTAAATCTATGAAAAAATTTTAATTAACGCCAAGACAAATAAACTCTCCATTGTCACAAATGTTCTAATACACATCAAATATTAAAATATTTTTTCTTTTTGTGCTTTTTGTTGCTAGAACCTAACTAGTTAGAAGTAGTGCGTTGTTGTTCAGCAAAAATCAATATTACATGTACAAAAATGACATACCTGAACGGCTATAATAGAACATGAATTAGAGAGTAACAATTCATAATCAAAGCCCACTAGCACTCATAAAGATATTTGGCTGCAGTGTAATTCTCTGACTTAACAAATATCAACTTAGACCAATTATACAATAATATTTCACACTGGGTACAGGTTAAAAAAAAATAATCGCCCAAAATAGTAAGGAATAAGCATTGCTTCACCAGTAGTAAGCAATGTCTATTTCCTTGGATGAATGGAATAATTAAATTGCAGGATTTACCGTTAAATGTTCCCAGCTTCACCAGCCCTTGCTCTTATTCTTAAACTCTCAGTACGCTTACTTCTTTCCATTGCATCCACCAACCATTCAATAGCATATTTAATTCCCATCCTACAGACAATAACAATGCCGGATGTAGTCATCAATTGAAAAGATAAAGTAATTTTAAGCTCTATTTCAATGAATAATATTAGTAGTCTAATCCCAAACATTTGAGCTCATTTTAATCCTTCGAGATAAACTTAACTTGTCTAATTTATCGATAAATCTCTATTCTTTATAAGCATTAAGTCAAAATTTGCTTAGCATTAGCATCATTAGAAGCTACTCTCACAATCTCTTTGAAAATAATTATTAATCTACTCTTCCTACATTCATGATTTTTTTAGGAATAATGAGCATAAAACAAAAATTTGCATTTAGAATTCATATTAAGCTAGGCATTATTTAATTTGATATTATTTTGCTTAATATGTTTAGTTGGAATAACATCTTCTTTTTGAAAGGAATGTACTGTGGGCACCGTATTCCCTTCGACTACAGGAATGGCCCTTTGTTTTGTGAAATTGTCAAGTCCAATCAACTGTGATCAGTTTTAACTCAAGTTTTCAGTTGACTTGAATCAATTTGTTAATTTTATAATATAAATTTTAAATATTAATAAAGATTATATATTTTATGCGTGTCCATTTTAAGTTGAATCAAATTAATTGCAAAAGATCGTCTTCGGGTCAAAGCAATAGTCAATTAAGATTCAAGCAACGAACGAGTTTTGAGTTTTGAATGTAATCGTTAATTCTAAAGCAAGAAAACAAAGTTTTAGAAGATTTCTACACTCACCCATCATTCGCTGAAACAGCTTCAAACAGGTAGAGCCTTTCACCCAACTCTTTCAGGTCTAGGTATCGAGCAAGCTCTTCGGATGACACGGCTTCAGGAATATCCTGCCATCATATACATCGACTACAGTTTGATTTGAAGTTAACTCATAAAATAATGCAAGATTCTAAAACAGCATATATTAGAAGGAAGCATGCCACCAATCATTTCAGTATTAAAAGGTGTAACAATACTTCATGATGATTGAATTAATTTTTCAAAATTACTGAAGCCATTTAATTGATACATTAAGAAATGATAATATCCAACATTGCATCTAGATTTTAAGGTTATGTTAAAACTAAGATAATGAGTGAAAAATAATAATGAGGAAAAAAGCGAGGGATTCGAGTCAAACATTCACTTTGAAAAACCTGTCTTTACTAGGATTAGTAGCACATGCAAAAAGTAAAAGGAATCAATGGAGGATTCAAAAAATCAAACACAAATAGTAGAATGATGATGATGAATAAGATAGGGTAATAAAAAAAATATCATTAGTTGTTGTTGTTGATGTTGTCACGTTATTTAATTAACTCTAATTTAACCAGTTGCACAATATAAATATTAAGATAATAAATATAATATCTACTTAAATTATATTATTATTCTCAATTTAGCTTTGTAATTAATATACTACAGTTTTTCCTCATATAATTTTGTTTCTCTAACATACTTATGAATGTTCCTCATTAATCTGTAATATTATTTTCTAATCATTATTTTAATCCTCTTTATTATCCTTAACCAATTGAATTTTGACGCCCTAAAAAAACTCTAACAAAATTTTTGCATACATAAAGCACAAGTCTAAGCTTAAGATTAACATTTTAAATATGATGTCTTTACATACCAACAACCAAATTCCTATGTATTAACATATCACCCACCCAAACCTCAATTTTTACATATAGGCCACCTTATTCATATGTTCTAGGTATATATTGGGTGGTTTGTACATAAAAATTAAAGTTTAGGTGGTTGACATTTTAATACATAGAAATTGGATGGTAGATATGTAAGTCTCTCTTTAAATAATTTGTAAAATAAATTTGACTAACCAACTTCTCCTTAAGTTTCTTGAGTTGGCATATATACATATCTCACCACATTTATCTTCTTTTGATTTTAACATCCACGCCAAAATTCCTAAAAGTTTAACAGTAATTAGGTGATTTAAAAATCAAAGGTTTCAAAAAAAATCAACTGGAATCATTTATCTAGCATAAGAAGAGAGAATTTCCAAGATTTCGGAGTTCGAAAACCATACTAAAAAAGATTGAATCTAATTTCCTTGAATAAGATATTTAGTAATAAATAAAAGAAACTACTTAATTAATGAAAAAATTCAAATAGATTGAATAAATTTATTAACTATACCTAAATTTTAATTAAAATCTAATATAAAGTTTGATTAAGTTATAAAAAAAAGTAATCACCGCCAATTAAACTTGTTAATAAGGTGTGCTTACAGCGAAATGCATGTCGCCCTCGCCCGAATAAGCTTAAGGATTCGATGACCTCGTTTGAATCGAGCAAGAAAGAAAAAGAGAAGTGAGTTAGAACAAGAGAGAGGCATAGCAAGACCAAGAGCAAGAGACTGAGAGAAGGATAAGGTTGGCGTAGGCGTCCTTGTAGGCGAGTTCGAGCGAAGAAAAAAGTGGCACAGGCATGGCATTCCATGTGGGCGTCAATGGCAAACACAAAGGAGAAGAGCTCAATTGTGAGGAAATTAGATTTGGCTCTTTTGCGTATGATTTGAACCCAAAATAGGCTTTTCTTCTTTCCTCCTTATGTGAGAGAAATGATTTCAAATTGACTTTTATTTATTTATTTATTTATTTTTTTGAAAAACTGAAACCCAAGGTTTTTAAATCAGCTCGTTATTGTTAAACCTAAATGAATTTTGTTGTGAAAGTTATAATTAGAAGGAGATGAAGATAAAGAAGTTTGGATATGTCTGCCAACTCATAAGCAAATGAAATTTTTTTAGCCAAATTGATTGTATATAAATTAGTATTTCATAAATACAAATCTTAAGTTAGATTTGTGCTTAATATATGCATAAATTTTGTGAGGGTTTTATTAGTGTCAAAATATAGAAGGGTAAAGAGAAATTATTTAGGCATTAATACAAAATTATAAACCTTGGGTTTAGCAATATGGAAAAAAATTACCTTGAGTTGGTTAAGGGTCGCTATAAGGAGACCAAGAATAGTGATTAAAAATTAATAATGTAGAAACATACACCAATATGCTGACGCCAAAAATATGAGAGAAAAATACTATATCAATTGCAATCCTAATTTGAGAATTGTAATATAATCTAATCAGGTAACAAATTTAATGGTTTAATATGTATATTGTGTAAATGGTCAAGTTGTGATTAGTTAAATAAAATGAAATTAATAATAATAAAAAATATGGAAGACGGTGTTAAACTAATTAAAGTTAAACTTTGGATTTGACACAATAAATAACAATTAAATTAGCTAAGATAAAACTAAATTTATAGAGGAAACACTAATAAAAGAATAAATTTGGAAAATAATTAAAAGATATATTACATGAATATAATAATTAAATAAGCATATAAATATTCAAATGTTAATAATGAGTGATTATATTTTAGATACTTCACCAAAAAAATGGTAGCTTACAAAAAAAAAGGACATTTGGCTATCGAAATTAAGAAGAATAATTATATTTTATTTATAATAAAAAATAGAGGGTTGCGTTAGGTAGTCGACAGCAAACGTAAAACTTGTCGAAAAAAAATCATGACATGAATCATTTTGATCATTGTGTAAGTGCTAGGATTTCCCCTGGAAGCAACGCGCTGTATGGTCTGAATACAGTGAAAAGTGTGCAAGGGCAGCTACACCGGGGCCCTGGTGTTATGTCAAATAAGCAAGTGTTCTCACGTTACGGGCTGATGCGGGTAAAAAAGTTAGTCCATGAAACTAATGAAACTAAAATGATGATAGAATATTGGAATATAGGCACTCTCAATGGTAAATTAATGAAATTAGTTGATATTATGATTCATAGAAAGATTAATATCTTATGTATTCAAGAAACTAAATGGGTGGGAGAAAAGACCAAGGAGATTGATAACTTAGGCTTTAAACTTTAGTCTTCTGGTAAGAGTCGCATTGGAAATGGTGTAGGTGTAATTATAAATAAGAGTTTGAAAGATAATGCTATGAAAATTAATAGAGTTGGTGATAGAATTATTGCCCTTAAGATTATTCTTGATTCTAAGATTTTTAATTTTATAAGTGCATATGCTTCTTAGGTAGGTCTAGATATAGGGACTAAAGTTAAATTCTGGAATGACTTCGAAATCTTAATACAAATGATATATCTTGAACAAATAATTTTTATTGGAGCAGATTTAAATGAAAATGTTGGTAGGGTGGTAGAAGATTTCATAAATATTCATGGTGGCTACGGTTTTGGAGTGGCGATGAAGAAGGTAAAACCATTTTAGATTTTGCTTTAGAGTATGATTTTGTTATCACTAATACTTTATTCAAAAAAGGAGATGAGCATCTTATTACTTATAAGAATGGGTCTAACAAAACACAAATTGATTATTTTCTTATGAGAAGAAGAGATCGTCGAGATTGTAAGATCATTTCAAGTGAGGATTTAAGTACCCAACATCAATTATTAGTTCTAAATTTTAAGATGAAGAGTTGTAAAATAAAGAATGTTAGGACTCATCAACGTAGAATTAGATGGAGAAACCTAAACAACACAAATAAAATTATTTTTATGAGTAAAATTCAAGATTTCAAAATTTGGGATGTTCATGAAGAACAAATGCTATGTGGGATAAAGTCACAAACACTATTAAACAAGTAGTAAAAGATGTACTTGGAGAATCAAAATAAAAAGTTCCTATAAATAAAAATAGTTGGTTGTGGAATAATAGCGTACAAGAAAAGATAAAATATAATAAGTTATGTTATAAAAATTGGTTTAATTGTAAGTTTAAAGAACTGGGAAATATATCAAACGACTCGTAGGAAGTCTAAAAGAACAATCTGTGATATTAAAAATTCTATTTTTAGTTATCTTTATAATAGATTATATACTAATGAGGGTGAAAAATATATGTATAAATCAGTCAAACAAAGAGAAGAAATGTAAAGATTTAACCCAAGTAAAGCATATTAAAGATGAAAATCAAAAAGTGTTTTTCATGGAAAAAAATATTGAACACAGATGTGTAAGTTATTTTGATAAATTTTTTAATGATGTTTCTGAAAAATTTAGATATCTCGGGTCTGCTGTTCAATGCATTGGTGATATAGATGGGGATGTTAACAGTAGAATTCAAGTTGGCTGGTTGAAATAAAGGAATGCTTCGGGCCTTTTGTGTGATAGAAAAATACCGCTTAGATTGAAATTTTATAAGAGGGTGGTGAGATCTGCAATGCTCTATGGCGCTGAATGTTGGCCTTTAAAAGAGAAGCATAATACTAAGTTAAGTGTTGCCAAGATGAGAATGATTAGGTGGATGAGTGGCTGGACACTTAGAGACAAAATGCGGAATGAAGGAGATGAGAATGATTAGGTGGATGAGTGGTTTTACACTTAGAGACAAAATGCGAAATGAATATATCTGTGATAGGGTTGGTGTAGCTCCAGTGACGGACAAAATTAGAGAGAGTAGTCTTAGATGGTTTGATCACATTAAACGTCGACTATCTGATGATTCGATTAGAAGAGTAGATGTTTTAGATTCGATTTATGTTAAGAAAGGCAGAGATAGACCTAGGAAGACTTCGGCTTATTGTATTAAAAATGATCCTAATTTATTAGAGCTAAATGAAAATATGACACTGAATAGGACGCAATGGAGAAAAAGGATTCATGTAGCCGACCCCATGCAGTGGGATGAAGGCTTTATTGTTGTTGTTGTTGTTGTATGGTAATTATTTTTTACTTTCTATACTAAAAAAAATGAGATGCATTTAAATATTATATGCAAAGTTTTTCATCTCTTTAAAAATTCTCTTCTTTCACTTATAAAATTCTATATTTCACATGAATATCACACTATTATATTATTTGTTTAATGCAAATTATTAATAAAAAAACGTTACATATATATAAATATATAGATGATTGCATGTGCATGTTTGAATGTTGGGTTCATCCCCTTATGAAACTGGCTGAAAAAGTAACTTATCCATGCACGGTGTATTAAGTATTAAATCAAAATGAATTATGAAAATTTTTAACAAGAAAAATTGAACTACATGTACTCACGTTTTATTCTTTTATAGCAATTTGTTATCTACATTGTTTCACTCAAGCATAATACTTCATAATTCTATACTAACTATAATTTAAAAAAAGGCAATTACATACAAACCACTTGAAACTTTCTATTTACAAACCAACCACCCTCTTTCAACAATTTTTCAAGTTCTAACTCAAATATCAAAATTCATGGTAAAACCTAAACCCATATTTTCATTTTTATCAAATTCTCATTAGTTTGACCATGGCACGCATAATTAAATCGGTTCAATAGTTTAAAAAAATCACCTGAGTGGTCAATTTGCAAGTATCAATGTTTCGAGTGGTCTGCATGTAATTATCCAAATTTAAAAACATAAATAGCCATTGAGTCTTTAAACTCATGAAATAATTTATTAGCCTTTTTAGGTAAACCCTATTAGAAATTAAATATATGATAGAAAAAGTTCATCTACAGATATCAGGGAGCTCTGAAAAATTGATAAAGTATTAAGTTTCTCTCATATTTTCTTAGATATGAAAAATAGTTTAAATTGGATATATTTTTAGTGTTAAATACTTTTGGATTCAGCTAGCTCGTTTATGCATTGAAAATTTTTTTTTTTAAAAACAGAGAGAATATTTAATTAAGTAAATTTTCTTTCCATTTGACCAACAGTTCCCACCTTGGTATTCTAAATTTTCGGGTCGGGTTGTTACACTTTCAACGATCTTCAATCATGCAAGCGAGCAAAATATGGATCACATTCAATGATGATATTGAAGGGAATTGAGTTAAGAAATGCTTCTAGAAGCTTTTCTTAAATGACAAACAAATAAAAACTTCATTTGCAAATTTAAATAAGGCAAAGAGATCAAAATTTTGATGGGGAGAAAGAATGCAATTGAAAGATAGCAAGCATGATTCGGGCCATTATCAATTTATAGAAAATGAAAAGCGCAAACAAATTCTTCTTTAAAGCAACAGATCTGTCAAATACCATTACCAATCACCTGCTTATTTGCGAGTATCAAAAGAGGTGCCCCTCGCAAATCATCATGTCTAAGCACCTTTTCTGCTCAAAATTATAAGGATTTTGTTAGGAGTGCTGCCAAAAAAAAATCCCAAATATTCGCAGGTTTCTTCTCATTAAAATGCTTATTAATGCTAACCTAATGCAGACTTGGCATCCTCAAATGTTGAAGGGCAAGCAGCATCTATTACATAGACTATAGCATGTGCTTCCTCATAGTATTTCTCCCATATTGTACGCAAGCCAATCTGCCAAAAATGTTAAATTGTAAATGATCAATGCTACTTATTGTGACACAGCTGGGGTCCACAACAAAACTAAGCAGAAAAGATGCATCTTAGTCTAGAAAAAATACATCTTAGTCTAGACAAAGCAACACATCATGGTTCAGGAACACATCTCAAAACAACAATAAATTGGCAACCTTCTATCAGCCATACAAAAGTTGAAATTATAACCAGAGATAAAGAAAAAAAAAATCAACTGTAACATTAAAAAAAAACAAACAATAGTTTTTGATGTAATTAATGTAGTTGAAAGAAGTAGTTTCACTCCTGCTTTATACAGAGCTCCTTGAGAGATTTAGAGACTTTCTAGCTATGTAGATCGCAGATGATGCATCGCATTGCAACAAAACCTTATCGAAATACAGCTAGCTAATTTAAATATCACATTTAAATAAAATTCATATGCAACACTATTTTGAAATGGTTTTGTGCTCAACATTTGTCAAAGTGTATTTTAAAAGTGGCAACAGCGCATTGAATTTATAAAGAAGAAACACTATGGAAAGTACAAAAACCTAGTGATGTTAATCACTTGCCAAGGAACTCAGCCAAGGGGAGGGCATAATGCCACTCAAACCTTTCTACCAAACATCATTCTATGACTTGCCAAGGCGAGCGCCTTGTCATAAGCCAGGCTACCTGATCAGGTGAGCATCTTGACTTGTATAAGAAGATGGGTGCTAATACTTAAAAAGTTAAAGATGGGTTACTTTGCCTAATGATAATTTAAAATATAGGTGCTGTGAGTTGAGTACCCACGGTGGTAACAATAAGGCAGTGCACTTGGAAACAAGTTACAAAAGCTTCAAGTTCTATGTTTGTAAATCTTGATGATGAAGAAGAATGAAGAAAGCAAGGAAGAGACGGAGGACATAAATCTACAAATTGAGAAGAGTGAATGATCATGATGATGGAAAAGTTAGCAAGAAATAATAGATTACTAGTAGTTCGTGCATACTACAAACTTAAGTAGTTATTGTTTTTTTTAACGAAAATTTATTTACCAAGAAGTTTCAATTGGACTACAACAGAAGTTGAAAATTCATAATTTTATTATACTTAAAATTAGTTATCAGTGGTATAATTATTTCTGTTTTTATGACTTATTTCACTTGGGTAAGCAACTAGGATGGTGCCTAACAGTTCAAGCACTGGGCAGCCGTATTACATTGAAAGTGTAAAGGACTTTCACAATATTGGTCACACAATATGTAGTGGCATTCAGTCAAATATTAACATTTCTTGATTCATTTTCTCTCCTCCTTCAATCAATATAATTTTCAAACTTGCACAACTTACTCTGCCTTCATTGGTCAAACTCCTTGTGAGGTTCTCTACAGGTGCTGATGCAACTCTCGAACTTATTCTCAGATACTTGCCCAAAATAACAATTCTAATTCCTAGTGTAATTTACAATCCATTAAGCACAAAATTTTTAACCTAATTTTTATAATAATCAGAATGCATTGGATATGCACGACAGCCTTGTCCCTATTTCTAAAATGCACAACAACCTTGTAGATTTTAAGCAGGCTGAGCTTTCAATAGTTCAACATAANCTAAACTGGTACAGGATCGACAAGTTTTGAAAACTTCATGGATTCATATGACTTGAGATATTATAGCGCAGAAAATATGTGTGAAATGTGTGGGCATGAATATGAATCACTATAGAAGTATTGGAAATTTATGAGCATGGTCGTGGCCACCATCCAGCATCAACCAGAAGGTTTTTTTGGCGTGGAAAAATTGCAAGGTTATAATGATGAGGTTTTAGATAGATTACATATGTTAGCAGGATTTTCTCTTAATGGTATATAGTGGTGAATAATTTTCATTTAGAACTTAACAAAATATAGAAAGAAACCTAAAAAAAACGTTTCTAATGTTTCTATCCAAAAAAAGTTTCTAAGGACTCAAAATTTGTTTCCAAGCAACAACTCTTATTTATTCAAGAAAAGAGATGAACATATTATTACTTATAAGAATGAATATAATAAAACACAAATTGATTATTTTCTTATGAGAAGAAGAGATCGCCAAGAATGTAAATATTGTAAGGTCATTCTAAGTGAGAATTTAAATAGTCAACATCAATTATTAGTTCTAGATTTTAAGATGAAGAGTTGTAAAATAAAGAACACCAGGTATCATCATCGTAGAATTAGATGGGGGTACCTAAAAGACACAAATAAAATTATTTTTATTGATTAAAATTCAAGATTTCAAAATTTGGGATGTTCATGAAGAAGCAAATTTTATATGAGATAAAGTAACAAACATTATTAAATAAATGACAAAAGTTGTACTTGGAGAATCAAGAGAAAAAGCTTCTATAATAAAAAATAATTTGTGGTGAATTAATAATGTGCAAGAAAAGATAAAATATAATAAGTTATAAAAATTTGTTTAAATGTAAAAACTTAGAGAACTAAGAAAAATATCAAACGACCCATAGAGAGTCTAAGAAAACAATCTGTAACGCTAAAAATTCTACTTTTATTGATCTTTATAATAAATTAGATACAAAGAAGGTATATGTATAAACTAGTCAAATAAAGAGAAAAGAAAAGTAAATATTTAACTCAAGTAAAGTGCATTAAAGATGAAAATCAAAAAGTACTTTTCTCAGAAAAAGATATTCAAAATATGTTGGTGAGTTATTTTGATAAATTTTTTAATGAATTTTCGGAAAAAACGATCGACCTTAGTGATCTTAATATCGTTAATAATAAAAAAAAGTTTCACTTTTATCATCACATTAGTAAAAAAAAGTTGAAGAGGCTTTAAAGAAAACCAATGGTGGAAAGTCTGTAGGACTTGATGATATCCTAATTGAAGTGTGAAAATATTTCAGAGATTTGAGAGTTTCTTGGCTTATTAAACTCTTTAATCTTATTTTAAAAACTAAAAAGATGCCTGAGGAGTGGAGCAAGAGTATTTTGGACCCCATTTTGAATAAAGGGGATGCATAAGAGTGTGCAAATTATAGAGGAATTAAGTTGATGTGTCATACTTTAAAATTATGGGAGAGGGTAATTGAATATAGGTTAAGACATATTACAAAGGTTTCTCATAATCAATTTGGATTTTTGTCGGGCAGGTCTACTATGGAAGCTATACATTCATTGAGAGGTTTGGTGGAGAAGTTCAAAGATAATAAAGAGGATCTACATATGAGTTTTATTGATTTAGAAAAAGCTTACGATAAGATCCCAAGAGATATCCTTTGGAGAGTTCTTGAGAAGAAAGGTGTTGATGACTTATATTCAAGTCATTAAAGATATGTATACAAGAGCTATACTTGTGTTCGAACAAGAGTATTGACCAAATATTTTCATATTTCCTTGGTTTACATCAGGGATCAGCTTTAAGCCCATATCCTTTTGCTTTAGTTATGGATGATCTAACTAGACACTTACAGGAGGATGTACCTTGGTGTATTCTTTTTGTTGATGATATCCTTCTCGTGAGTAAGACGAGAGAAAAAGCTCAAACAAAGCTTGAATTATGGAGGTCTACCTTGGAGTCCAAAGGCCTTCATTTGAGTAGAACTAAGACTTAATACATGAAATGTAATTTTAGTAGTAGTAGCTCTAGTGATAGAAATGTAATTATGGGTGAACAAATTATTAAAAGGTTTGAACGCTTTAGATATCTCGGGTCTATTTTTCAAAGTGATGGTGATATTGATGGGGATGTTATTAGTAGAATTCAAGTTGGTTGGTTGAAGTGGAAGAGTTTTGGGCCTATTGTGTGATAGAAAAGTACCGCTTAGACTGAAAGAAAAATTTTATAAGATGGTGGCGAGACCTCCAATGTTGTATGGCGTTGAATGTTCGCCTTTAAAAGAGAGGAATAAAACTAAGTTAAGTTTTGTCGAGATGAGAGTGATTAGGTGGATGAGTGGCTTTACAATTAGAGACAATGCGAAATGAATATATCCATGATAAGGTTGGCGTAGCTCCAGTGACAGACAAAATTTGAGAGAGTTGTCTTAGATGGTTTGCTCACATTAAACATCGACCATCTGTGATCTGATTAGAAGAGTAGATGTTTTAGATTCGACTTATGTTAGGAAAGGCAAGGTAGACCTAGGGAGACTTGGGCATATTGTATAAAAAATGATCTTAATTCATTAGAATTACATGAAAATATGACACTAAATGGGACGCAATGGAGAAAAAGGAGGATTCATTTAGCCGACCCCACTTAGTGGGATAAAGGTTTTGTTGTTGTTGTGTGTGTGTGTGTGTTTGCGCGCGCGCGCCCGTGCTGCAAGCCGTGGCATGTTGGTTGGTGAGGTTCACTGTAAGTCCCTTCAGGTCACGGGTTCGATTTCCACTGGCGCTGGGTTCTCGAATATTTAGGCACATGGCGCGGGCTATCATCATGGGGTCTAGCACATGGGAAATCAGTATTTGAGCCTCTGTCAAATACCTATTTCCTTTTAAATACAAATATATGCATATATATATATATATATATAATGAAGATTAAAATCAATGCAACTATTAGTAGTTTAAGAGTTCTAGATGCTTGCATGTACATACCTGCAGTGACGAAACCAACTATAAGTAAGGTATGTCATATGTGGATCGTGGGTCAAATGCTATTTCCACTTTTTTGAACCATTATTAAAAGAAACAATATCTAAAAACCAGATAATCTGTATCAACTCATAGACCATTGATATTGAGTCAACACCTTTAGTTGTGATTCAAATAAACGGTACAAAGGCAAACAAATAATAATGAAAAATATTTTATTAGTTCAAAAGAATAGTGAAAGAATTTACCCGTGGATATTTAAAGAAATTAGGTAGAGTAAACAGTACATAATGGTGAATTTATCCAGAAAGCATATTCCATCAATGAAATAAAAGGTAAACAGTAATCAAGTAAATCTTTCAAATGTTGAAAACGCCCCATAACAAATAGAAGAAACAAGAGTTAATAAAAAATAGACTTAAAATGAAGAAAAATTATATTTAACCGTTGAAATTTCATTTGAAACTCCAAAGATTAAGCATTAATGATAGGTGACCTCCTAGGAAATGACATCAATGGGAAAAAACCATAAAGCCATTACGCCAAAGCGGCAATATCTTGATGGATGTGAGTTTGAGCTATTACAAAGGGTATCAGCATTACACTAGCCTGAATATGGGAATTAAGTGCCATATTGAACAAAGAGCTATGCCATGTAAGCCACCCCTTAAACCTTAGATGGGCCAAAGTGTTGCATATGATAAGAGCACCATCTTGAATTTGTAAAGGATACCTCTAGAAGCTTATCTGTATAATAGATGATTTTGGTGATGACATTAGTTATTTAAGTGGGGGAGATTGTAAAATTTCTTAAGTAGAATGAATCTAAACTCTTATATCGATACATCTTTTGGTGTAACAGTTTGAATTTTATTTGAAAGTCCAAAGCTGAGTATGCTCATATGGAAGCACTCTCAAAGGATGAGTGATCTCATAGGAACTTAGATAAGATCATAGATCAATGGGAAAAAAACTATGGCCATTTGGCCAAAGCAAACATTATCCCGACAAGCGCTACTTTTGGATGCTACGCTGCTAACCATTATATTCCCCTTTAAAAACATTATATTGCTTGCAAACCCTAGAAAAATCATAATTCAACTCACTGCTTCCTATAAAAGATCTCAACTAAGCCCTAATAAACCCTAAAATTGAGATAATTATCTCCCCAACCCTCCCTCCCACACATCCCCTCCCTCCCCACAACATACCCCACCAAAACGCTAATCCAATTGACCCTATGCACATAATAAGCTTCCACGTACTATTACAAAGATATATTACCAATCATAATAACACAAAAACAAACATCACCCATAATCCTACAAAAGTCCTTCCCGCAACACACCATTATTAGTCTTTCTTTATAATATGTCTCTTATGAGAAGTATGGACTTGTCGTCATCCACCATGACATGAGGATCAAGTATAGCTTGTTACAAGGTTCTCAAATATTATGATATTATAATTTTTATAAGAGTGATTTTGTGATCATAAATAAGGCATATCCAAGGCAATGTAAATAAAAGTTTTTTACTAATATTTCTTGTGTGTATTTTGTTTTCTATCTGTGCTCGAGCGCAGATTCGATGTGAATCTTCCTAACATGTGCGAGGGTGACTGTTAACTTATGAAGGAAGCTATACCTCCTTAAATCACCATAAAAAAAATAGATAAGCATAGCTCTCTTTATGAAATTTACAATTAATATTTTAGAATGCATTATCATTAATTCCAAAAATTAACTGTTCAAAGATATTTATTTATCTACTCATTATAAAATTATAACATAAAATCAAACTCGAGCCTAAAAAACCACAATAATTACACAAATAATAGAATCGCAACAAAGAAATTTCACTTTGATAAGCATACCTGACCTCCTAAGTCCCAAAATACAAGTTTGGCATTTGAAGCTTCAATACGACCAATATTAAGCCCAACTGTTGGCACAATCCGATCAGGTGGAAGCCCTTCCAAGTTCAAGTATATAGCCTTAAGTTTTTCTAGCAAAGACTGCATGTTTGGCAAAATGCTCATCACTAAATTGTGCTGCTTAATAAGTTCAAAATCAAGTAAAATTACCCAATAAGCATGGATGAGTGCTTTATCAAGCATGGCTTTAAAGAGTGGAAAGTAAATATACAAGGCACTTAAATATTACATTAAAGTAAAGCGACACTATCCAAATCACAGGCATGCTATTAGACTTTCTCTATCTCCATTTCTATCTTAGTGCCAACTCTCAAAATTTTTAGGCCTATGAGTTTGGCCTCATTAGATTAATTTGCATGAATGGTGCAAGAGCTACTTCATACCAAGAAGGGATTTTCAAAGATCATTAATATATTAAGAAAAGATCAAACTACATATATAATCGAGACCCCAATGGTTTTGAATTCAAATGATTAACCAAGTTATCATAAGCCTTATATATAACGTGAAAATTGAGATGAAAAATAGAAGAAAAGTAGGATATTCAATTGATTTCTTTAGGGCATCATTAATCAAACAATGTTCATTGATTTTCCTTCACTTTACAACTACAAAATCAGAAACTTAAGGATAGAACTAAATAACTATCACGTGTTTACATGTCTGAAAAAAGTACCAAATTTCTAAGAGCTCCGACACACTCAATAAGTTGGTTTATCAAGTTGTTACATCTCAGAACATCAAAACAATCAATTGATTTCTACAGTCGGCTAATCTTCCGTAAAGACAAAGTTATCCATGAGAATCTAGTTGACATGCAAAAAATCAAACAAAAATACAAACTATGGAAAAGTTAATAGAGCAGTATAGGAAGAAAATTAATAAATGATAAGATGCGCAGAACAATCAAACAGATAAATAAGTAATTTTTAAACAAGAAACTTTCCATGAGATCCTGTTGGTGCAATTGCTGTATTGGGAATTAGACGGATTAAAACAAAGTACCATATAAACTTAGTATCAAAAACAATCAGGAAGAGCACGGATTCTTGATCTTGAACTACTACATAATTAAAGTCTCAAACTCAGAAATTAGAAGAGTAAGAGAGAATTAGATATTTTGGAAGGCGCCCTTTATATTTTTAAAGGAACAAAGGTATCTTTTGGTTTTGTATTCTCATTGTAGAAAGACTTTGCTTCACGGTTTTAAACGGAAATTCCCCTTCCTGTATTATGGCTATCTTCACATGGGGCAGGATTCAAATTTCTGTATTCAGCTTCTACCTGCTGTAAAATAGCAACCGACGTTCCTGCAGAGTCATGCCAGCAGTGATCTGAATCTGGTATCAGCAGCAGTGTCTTGAACGGCTTTGGCAATTCAGGTGGTGGAAAAACGAATGGCGTCTATGGGCTATGAGACAAAAGAACTCTGTAGCTGACCCGGGAACTGAAAATTTCCTATTGATTCCATTGTGGAAAATTACAGTAGGACATAAGATCTAATTCGCATCTAAAAAAAATGCACTCAAGAAAAAAATCTATCTACAACTAAAAAACTAGATTAGTTAAAATTTAAAAGATGATTGTAACAAAATGAGTAGTTTAATAACAATAATGATGGGTTACAGCAAAGCACAATTGTGCGGAAGGGCTTATGTTTATGATGATCTCAGTAGCTCAATAACAATAATGATGGGTATACAGCAAAGCTTTAACTTTAAGATGCTAGCAGACAAGCTAGGCTATGAACTTATGATATGTTTGGTGTGACTAACACAATTCAGTATCTTATGATAAGCAATAAACCAAGACATTCATACATGACGCATTCTAAGATTAAAATTAAATACTATATATTGAAAAATTAATAAAATAAAAAAAGAATATTATATTGTAATTAATATTAAATATTGAAACTAGTACACTTGAGTAGCAGAATGCATATGTTAAGTAAATATTTAATATTTGTTTTTCAGGGTCCTTTAATAAGATTACCTCGCTTACTATTTTATCATATAATTATTTAAAAATTCTCTTTATAACAATTATATGTGATTCATTATACAAGTATATGGTGTGATTTTAATTCTTATGCCCAATTTGTGATTAACATACCATGTTGCTTCATTTCAAGAGTTATTTTGCTGAGCTTTATAGCTTACTAAATTACTATTTTGAATATCATTATAAACAGATGGAAAGTCAAGGATGAACTTGAGCGAAGATCAAATTTGAATTTACTACACTATATTTTTATATTTAATTTTTGTGTAAGACATCAAGCACACTAACATAATATATGATAAAAGTTTGATGAGATGTATGTGAACTATGATATTTAATGGAAGCTCTGTAGTTCAATGAAAAGAGTATTTTGAAATCCTTTCGCCCAACTGGATTGAATAAACTTATTAGATCTTTGTGATTTTAGGTTAGTATTGGATGTATAGGTGCGGATCATTTCTGGTGATTAAGTTATATAATATGCTAAAGGTAGATTCAATCATTTAAGTCATAACCATCTTTGTAACTTCTTATCTTCAATCTGGAGTCATCATGAGGCATGACAATTAGAAAGCATCAGTGCATCACAATAGCAAACAAGTGTAAAATTAAAAATCAAAACTCATCTTTATAATAGTGCAATATAAATTTTAATTCAAAGATCAGACCTCATGCTTTCTGCGCTTGATCATCAAGCCTCCAGTTTAAAATCCACCTTCATCAATAGACTTGTGGTGATGCATATTCGATCTCAACAATGAAATCTAAAAACTAGTGTCATCAACAGTTTCTATAAGAAAATTTGATAGTATATAATACTCAACTGATTAGTTTCTTGATCACTTCAAAATATCAGGTCAAAATTATGACTAAAGCGTCTTCTCATAAACTTCTTTAAATTAGACAATTAGATTTGAATATTCCTTGCATGATCTGATCCCTATAACATGTGGATAAATATATCATTGATGCAACTAGAATGCAAACTAAAACACTTTATGAAGTAGCATGTGTAAGTCATTAGGATAGCATGACATAAGGCCCATAATAATGTGCTTATTGCCACCTAGACCAAGAGACAATGAGATTTACAAACATGACATGTCACATAGTACAAATTTCATTTGAGCCAACAAGTAGGCTAGCCCCAAAGGAAGGTTGTGCGGCAGCATGTTGGGGTCATGGAAGTGGCATCAATCATAAAAAGGTAAAAGTTACTGCTAGTTTCGAAGTTCGAGTCATAATATTAAGGAGGATTGGGTGGCAACAGGTAGCGGTTTTAGGCCACAATTCTTGACACTAGTATAGGGAAAGGCGCTTGCTAACTTGTAGGCCAAAACCTAAATCAATCGAGAAAGGGGATGCTTCAATTTCAATTGTGTAAATTATCTTACAATGGAGGTCAAATTAGCCAAGAATATATTAGGGATGGGAGGATAGAAAGAGGAAAGAACATTAGCATAATGTTATTCTATCACCAAATGAGAGAACTTTTCGGCTTTTGCTTTGCATAATAAACAAGTTTGCCCCAATAAAAAAAAAACATTTAAGAAGTAATAGATCTAAGAACATCATGAATACTTAGAAAGCTCAAAACATATCGTAAACAATCTTGATGGTCCATTTGGTAACTTGAAGAAAATATGTTTTGAAAAACAATGAATTTAGCAAAATTAGCCAATTGGTTGGATGTAAAATAGCAATCAATATTGATTTTAACTCTAAATATAACTTCACAATCCAAATAATGGCTTCTTTTTTTTTTCAAACACGATGAGGGAAACATAAATCATTATTTTCTAAAACAATTTTTCTAGCTGCATGCAACAATATGAGTCCTAAAATAAAGATTAGTTCCTGAGCAATGAATTTTTCAATAACTATCATCAAAATGTCCATGTAGTTTTGCTAGAATATATTTCTCAAAAGTCAACAAAGTGTAGCCTAATATTATTTATATTAATAATATAAATAATTCATTCAATTCACATTGAAAATATACTTAATTTTTATTAAAAAAAGACAAAATTAAGCGTTATTTTGAGAAAAAATTACAAGTTTGGATCCTAAAAATTGAGTAACAACTTGTGTTGCCCTGCACAGTACAGTGCAAGCCATGCTATGCTTTCAACTGAAGCTATCACATATTTTCCTCTCATCTTTATACTTGGTAGACCTCAATCCAAACTCTTTTAGGTGGATGAGGGACCAAAAAGGATGACAATGGTAAACGGATATAAAAGGAAGATGAAACATATATTAGATGGCAATTCACTTTTGCGAGTACGAGTAACTGCTATAGAGTAGCTACGTAATAGTCACTCAAATTAACTGAGGATCTTCTATTTGTTTGCATACAATCTAAAAAGTTACATCAGACATATGCTAGAAACAAGAATAAATAATATTAAGTCTAAAATAACAATAGCATATAATTCCTCAATTAATATTGCATCTTTATAATTTAGGTTCATCATAAGCCCTATTTTGTATATAGTTACATTTATAAAAATGCATGCAAATGTCTGAAGAATAAGTTTTAACTTCAATTCCTTCCGTGGATATTAAGCAATTCTTGCATTCTTGAAGCTAACACAACTTGCATTAATCTATTAAAAGGTAATGATTTGCTAAGTTTACTTATCTGACAATCCCAAGCAGAATCACAAAACCAGTAAAAAATTTGGGACGACAGATTTGCAGTTCTTTTGATCTACCACATTGGCATCAATGGATTGACAAGTAGAATAAGAATATTCAAAACAAATCAAATACAAGACTGTTCTCTCAACCGGACAGAAGGCTGTAAAGGAAAAAAATATACCGAACTCGTGCAGAAGAAACAATCTCAAGTGCAAGAAAAAGATGATTCTAATCATAGGAAATAAATGAGAACAGTGAACTATCAGGCATGAGGATCTCATTACCACTCAGCGTTCTAAAGGTGCATAAACTACCAAACATGGCTGGCTAAGTACATGGCAAAAGCTTAATTAAGATGTGAAAAAAGACATCAGATGGTCATTCAAAACGGGAAGTGGCTATGTGAAAGTCAACGTTGAACCAGCATATAGGCAAAGCAGTTTGGCGATTTTAAGAGTGTAGTGAGTGCCCAGAGGGAACAAACATAGAAAGTAAGAATGAGTCATACACATCAATCAGTTGAAAAACGAGGACACCAGCGTTACACTATATATTATCAAAAGTCAAGCGCATCTTGAATTAAAAAATAAATAAATAACAGACTAAGTATAACAAAAAACTACTACCAGTGGTGATAATTACCCAAAAAATTTTACTAAACTGATCCCATTATTCATAATGTATTCATTTTGACCTCAAACTTTCTTGCTCTCCATTTTCTCCAATTCGTTCCCTCAACTTATCAAAGCTCAACTCTTTTAATACTTCTGTATGACTCTTTTGGTCCCTCAACTTAATTCTTTTAATAAATTGAGAGACCAAACTGGAAAATTCAAAATTTTGGGGCAAAAATGAGCACATCTTTTGACAAAGCATTGATATATATAAGACCAAAATATGCCTAAAAGTAAGAGCGCGAGGATTACTGTTTTTCCAGCCTTGTGAACACCAAGGATAAGTACATGAAATTCTATCTTGCTGAACATGTACTTCCAAAGCCCATAAAACAAGGAGAACATAACTCCTCGTTTCTCGTACCACTGTGTCTTTAATAAAGTTTGTCAGCTGCTTCGACAGTTCCCACTATGCCTTCCTGAAGGCAAGAAAGCATCAGATGACTTCAATAACAGTTGGGTTGCAGAGGTCCAGAAGTAAGAAAAAAGAGATCAAAGGCCATGTATATAAATTTGGATGATGTTACTTACGTTTATAAGCATTTAAAAGGATCCATAATTATGGTTAAACAAGTCGGTTCAAAAATGTTGCTTCTTAACAGGGCAAAAAGTCATTAGAATTACAACCCGAGTTCAACATGATTTACTCATCTTATTAGGAGGCTTTTCTCAATTTTATGAAAGAGATACTAACCTATGACAAAAGTAAATACTATAAATTTATAAATAAAATGATTTGAAATCTGTTATAACCAGGCTTGGGGGCTTGAAATTTACATGACGGAAAAAGATAGTCGGACGTTAAAAATCAATTTCAATCATTAACTAATAATCATCCTAATAAAATGAAAGAAACACTAATTGAAAAAAAAATATTAAAATAAATTTACCTTCCTCCAGAATGACAGCGTCTTTTAAAAACATTCTCCCTTCTATTACTCATTTACTAAACCATCAATAAATCCGAGAAAAAATTGACTTACTCAATCCTAGTCTCTGAACGAGCCCACTCATTGATACCTTCTCATGCTTCATTTCTTGGCCTTCTAAGATCAAATGAGTTCATCAGCACAACAACTCGCCTTTGACTTAGTTCTATTCTCACGCGCAAAATATACGGTGTCAGCATTCCTGCTCTCGCGAGTTTATCTGTCAGTTTCCTCCTTCATAGGCTTTTGCATGAGATCGAGTATGTTCGATGCGCAAGCCCGTGCTGTCTTGCTCGCTCAGCTGAAGGACATTATGAGTTCTCAGTGATGTTGTTTGGCCTCAACAATGCCCCGACGACATTTCAGTCCGTCATGGATAGGGTTTTTCAACCTTACCTTCAGAATTTTATCCTGGTCTTCTTTGATGACATCTTGGTCTACAGTCGTGCAGATACAGAGCATGTGGGCACCTAAGAACAGTTCTGGATATGTTGAGGGAGCACCAGTTGTATGTCAACTTAAGGAAATGTTCATTTGCACAGTTATAAGTGGAGTACCTAGGGCATGTAGTGACCCGAACGAGGGTAGCAGTGGATCAATCCAAGATTGAGGCTATGTGGACTAGCCCTTACCAAGTAATTTAAGGAGTTGAAAGGATTCCTGAATCTCACTGGCTATTACCGGAAGTTCTTAAGGGAATATGGCACGATAGCATGGCCACTGACAAAGAAGTTGAAGAAATACAAATTCAAATGGGAGGAAGCAACAACACAAGCATTTGAATATCTGAAGAGAGTCATGACCATTGTTCGGATATTAGCATTTCCAGATTTCAGTAAACTGTTTGCGGTGTAAACGGATGCATCAAGGTATGGGTTAGGAGCAGTGCTCATGCAGAACCAGCGACCGATTGCCTACTTCAACCAGGTTCTTATGGCCAAAGATAAGCTAAAGTGAGTATATGAGCAGGAATTGATGGTGATTGTCTTGGCCATTCAAAAATGGCATCCCTACTTGTTGTGATGACATTTTCTGGTCATGACAAATCAAAGAAGTTTGAAGTATCTTTTGAAGCAACGGTAGGGATGACATTTTCTGGTCAAGACAGATCAGAGAAGTTTGAAGTATCTTCTGAAGTAGTGGATGGTGACTGAGGACCATAAGAGGTGGCTATCCAAGCTACTGGGGTATAATTTTAAGATTCATTACAGGCCAGAATTGGAGAATAAGGTTGTCGATGCACCAAATGATGGCACCCTATCAGTACCCTTGCTCCTAGATTTAAAAACCTTGAGACGGGAGAGCGAACGAGATGAGGAGCTGAGGAAGATAAGGGCAGAGTTACTACAGGACCCGAACATTCATCTGGGACATGCATTGGGGATGGGGAAACAGCTACTCCACCATGAGCGATTCATGCTCCCAGGGTGTCAAAATCTATCCCCAGATTATTATAGGAGTTTCATGGCAGTGCAATCGGGGTACACTCAGGGGTACATAAGACCTACAATCGTCTAGCAGCAGAGCTTTATTGGGTGGGGATGCGTAGAGACATAGACAATATAGTGGTAAAATGCGATATATGTTAGCGGCTCAGGTATTTAACCACGACACCTAGAGGTTTTTTACAACCATTAGCATTACCAGGGAATATTTGGGAAGAGCTGTAAATGAATTTTATTAAGGGATTTTCATGGTCAGAACGATTTATGGTGATCATCGTGGTCGTGGATCGCCTGAGTAAGTATGCACATTTCGTCCCCATATGGCATCCCTACACTGCGGTCTCAGTCGCGATGATGTTTATCCGGGAAGTGGCCCATTTGCATAGAGTGTCGGAATCAATAGAATCAAATTGGGACAAGGTGTTCCTCAGCCACTTCTGGAAAGAGCTATTCATGTTGCAAGGAACAGACCTTAAGAGAAGCATCGCATATCATCCCCAAAGCAATGGGCAGATGGAGGTGATCAACAGAAGTGTGGAGACATACCTACGTTTTTTTAATCTGATACGCCGAACTTATGGGCCAAGTGGATTGTGTGGGCCGAATATTGATATAATACATTGTACCACACTGCATTACAGACCACCCTTTCAAGATATTGTATGGGTAGGATTCACCTCACTTGATACATTATGGGCATAGCGGTACACTAATATCCAGCGTCGATCAGTACTTGGAGGAGAGGGACAAAATACTATGAGAGCTCAAGGGGCATCTACTGAGAAATCAACAAATCATGAAGCAGAAAGCGAATGAAAACAGGAGAGAGGTGCAGTTGGAACCAGTGGATATGGTCTCCTTGAAGCTGAGGCCCTACCAACAAAAGAAATTAGCCAGAAAGAGGAGCGAGAAACTTTCACCGCGGTACTTTGGACCTTATGAGGTGATAGCGCGCATTGGAGTAACGACTTACCGTTTGAGTATCGGCACACCCGGTCTTTCATATATCACAGCTGAGACGTACGATTGGAGATCATACACCATCGTCTACACTACCACCAACACTGACGAAGAACTTGTAGGTGATTTTGGAGTTGTTAGAGATCAAAGGAGTGCGCCGGGGAGCAGGGGGAGCAGGGGGAGCAGGGGGAGGTATTGGTTAAGTAGAAAGGGATGTCAGATTATGAAGCAACATGGTAGCCTTACGAGGTGATCCACAAGCGATTTCCATCCTTCTACTTTGAGAACAATGTGCTTTTTTGAGAGGAGAATAGTGTTGCGCCAAGGAATGAGCCGGTTCCCTCCTGGATTGGCCGAAAGAAACCCAACTAGCCCGCCCCAACAACAGGTGGGCAGGTTTTTGCCGTGAGAAGAGGCGGGGCGGTCAAGGGCTACAACAAAAGAAGGCATCATGCAAGTGGGGTCCATTAGGGCCGGAATCACATATTGAAGAAGGAGAAATTATAAGAGTTTGGAAAGAAAGTTTAGAAATAAAGTTTCAAATGTTATAGGGGGATTCTATTAAAGGTAATAACTTAAGGTTTGTTTTCTTCATGCATGTTTTGTTGGTTGTTGTGTTTTTCTTCTTCTTGTGATATTCCTAGCGGCGTCTAGGGTTGTGAGAGAGCCAATCAACCTCTCGAAAAGTAAATCACCATTGTATCTTGCTTGTTTTCATTTGTGTTTCGTAAGAGCAGCCCTTATTTGAATTGTTCTCCTCTATCTATTGTCGTTTCGTCGTCGATTGCTTGTCGATTTTGGTTCCGAAGCATAATTGTTCGATGCTCAAGCCCATGTTGCCTTGCTTGCTTGGTTCCAGCACGATGTCGCCTCCTGCACCGCTCATCTCCTTCCCACGTTACTCATGCTCAATTTGCCTTTTGTTGCTTGAGAAATTTTGCTCCCTACTTCGACTTCATCTCATTTTATAGTAACGAACCACTCACTATCTTATTTCATTAAATTTGCATGGTTCAACCCCTTCCTCCGATCATCTTGTCTATATCGCTCCATCTCCCTCATTTGACATTCGCTCACTTCGTATTCCTCTACAACTCCTCCCCTTTGTCTCCCCCTTGCTCATCCCCCATTCTATGTGTTTTAAATTGCCAGCCTTTCCAATCTTCTCCACCTAAAACATGTTTTGTCCTAAAATTTACACCTTAGCTACATTAATGATTATAAAATCAAATCCAAAACTCCAAAATATTCTCGTGACATAATTTTGCAATTATCCTAATGGCTATTTTGATAAGATTCAAATGATCTTATGTAAGTCTTTCTCGGATATTACTTATGTCACAACCTCGCTTGTGGGCTTGAAATTTCCAAGGCGATAACGGACAGCTAGATAGTGAAAATTAATTTCATTAATTAATAATCATCGTAATAGGATAAAAGAGCCACGAATGAAAGAAAAATTAATTAAAATAGATTTACCTTTTTTCCAAAATAATTGTCTTCAATAAGCACTCCCTTTTGTTACTCATTTACTAATCCATGATAAAACCTGAAAGCTAAATAGAAACTTAACCATCGAGATGACCTCTCCGATCAAGGCCACTCGTTGATATCTCCTCGTGCTTCAATGCTTGACCTTCTCAACTCACCCTTCATGCGCTCCTGTCTATTTGATCCCGCTCGCCAATTAAGCAAGTCCATGAAGGCACTTTATAATGTTACCCCTAACTCTTCTCATGCACGACACTATCTGACATCACCGCTCCTGCTCTCGTAAGTTCTTCTATCGGCTTCCTCCTTCCTATGCTTCTCGTCGATTATGTTCGATGCTTAAGCCTGCATCTCCACCTTGCTCGCTCGGTTCTAGCACGACATCACCACCTGTACCACTTGTCTCCATCTCATGTTACCCATGCTCGGTTCGCCCTTTATTTCTTGAGTGATTTTGCTCCCTATGTCTTTGTCTCATTTTAAAGTAGTGAACCATTCACCTGCAATGCTCTATGGCGTTGAATGTTGGCCTTTAAAAGAGAAGCATAAGACTAAGTCAAGTGTTGCTAAGATGAGAATGATTACGTGCATGAGTGGCTTTTCACTTAGAGGCAAAATGCGAAATGAATATATCCGTGATAGGGTTGGTGCAGCTCCAGTGACGGAAAAAAGTAGAGAGAGTTGTCTTAGATGGATTGGTCACACTAAACGTTGACCATTTGATGATCAGATTAGGAGAGTAGATGTTTTCGATTCGACTTATGTTAAGAAAGGCAGAGGTAGACCTAAAATGACTTGAGCTCATTGTATAAAAAATGATCTTAATTTATTAAAACTAAATGAAAAATATGGCACTCAATAGAACGCAATGGAGAAAAAGGATTCAAGTAGCCGACCCCACTTTATGGTATGAAGTCTAATAATCAATACTAAGTGAAACTTTTTCCACAAACTTCATGTATTTAATTCTCATTTTTAGCTTCAAAAATCAATGTGCAATCCTTTCTAATAATAAATCTAAACATCTTAGAAAAACTAAAATTTATTGATTTAATTAAAATATAAATGCATTATTGTTCAACTACCATGAAGGGATATTCATGACAATCATTTTCTTAGCAATCATGTTTTTAATTCTACCATGGCATCAAATGGTTGGGATATATAAAAGAGAAATTAATTCATTCTCTTAAATTATCTAGCAATTCGATCAAAGAGTTAATATATCTTTCTTTTGTTCTCTACTTTATTGCAATTATTAGTCTTAAAGTTCATACAGATCTAAGGTATTATACTAGTTTCTTATGTCATATATGACTTAGCATAATAATTCTATTTCATTCTTTCAGTAGTTATTTATTTATTTTTATCAATAAATTTGATTAAAATGCTTTCAACCATAATGCTTCTTCCTTTTTTTGCTATATCAAAATAACATCTACCGCATTTACAATTAGAGTAGGCGTATTTTGTGCTAAAGGTTGACTTAAGTAACTACTAGATTAATGTAGGGAAATGGTGGACATTGCTTCAATGAGAAATTATTCCATTCAAGTTAATGATGCCCCTTATAAAGAACTAGTGACAATAAGAAAGAGAACTACATGAAACAGGAAATTTATGAATACAAAAAACTGAACTATAATTGTATGCAAACGGTATATATATTGAAACAAACTATACTAAATTGGAAGGGCTATAGAAAGACTATATGCATTAAAAGGAACATATTGAATATTGAAGGACAATTGAATCATTATCATGATAAATAAAATAATTCTAGCAAAATGCAAACTGAACAAAAATTTTCAAAATAGTTGTGACACAAATTTTTATATTAGATATCAGGAGAAATCATGGTTAATGGCTAATGAGTAAACACTATAAGAAAATAGCAACCACCCAACTTATATTCAACTAGGATAACATTCATACTTCCCAAAATAAAGTGCATAAATCATCATAGCAGAATGAACTATTTTCACTAACAACATCCCTTGCGGTCGGTGGAGATAAGGATGCCCAAAGTAGTGATTAGTGATACAAGTGTTGAGAGATAGTTTCCAATTCAGCACAATATATATATTGTTTACCAATTTCCAAGAAAAGAAAATTTTGAATCATATAAAGAGATTTGAAATAAATTGTGCTAGGGTTTCTCTTTTCAGTAGGGAGGAAAAAAGGGAGAAGACGAATAGAAGAATGGCTCTCACAATCAACGTTGCTTGCTGTGGGCAAAGAAGTGTCAACGAGAGGAAGGACGAAAAGAAGATGGGAATTTGTTAAAGGTACTCACTTCGCAGATTCGCGGAGATGACAAAGTAATAATTCTACAAAACACAAGAGGACTGCCTGGGCTGAGAGTTTGGAATTTTAATACCAACGTTTCTAGAGCTGATCTACTATTAGACATTCCAATCTAATCAAAATAGCTAAGAAAAGTAGTTCATCCAGCCCTTTCAACAACAGCTTTTGCATCGCACTCACAGATGTCGCCTAGCAAATCTAATCGGCCAGCTGAGCCGAAGTTAGCCCATTCCATTGATTAACAAGGAAGATGAAGTAGGGGAGAGACGGCGTGGTGATACTCGCCTATATCAAAGGAGCTTGAGGGACGATCTCGAGCCGTGCAATTGGGGAGCGAGCGACGAATGAAGGAGGAAGACGAGGGTGACGTTTCTGTGAGAGAACCCGCAGGGGGTCTGAGTTGCATGGGGAGTCAACCAAACACTATTCCAATTGGATCCTCGGCTTCTAAAAAAATAAAAAAAACGGTGATTTAACATGACTCGACCTGAATCATCGGCCAGAAAATTTAAAAAATGTGTTTTATTGAGAAATCAGGCCCAAATCTAGCCTGCCGAAACACCAATCCAGTTATGATACATTTAGTCACCTCTTTTTTGTTTTTCGGCAATTTTCGAGAGTTTCTTTTTCTTCTTCGTCAATTCGGATTCAGCTCTCTTTGCCCTTCGGCTTCTTCAGCGTCTGTGTGTCGGTTTTCATTTCACACTACGGTAGTTTCTCTTCGGCTACGGCTCTTCGGCTTCATCGCTTGAAAATGCAAGGTCGGTTTCGCAAAGACCTAGTGTTTATAAGTTACAGCATTGCGTCGTTCGGTAACCACAATGCATTGGTTCTCGTTCTCTTTCTAGCACACAACAATGGAAGGTCGCAACGGTACTAAAGAAGAAGTTAGTGGTCTCCCGAAGTTGTTGAGGTAATATACAACAATATTTATTTTAGATAAAAAACTAATTTGCTTTATTGTATTAGGGTTATATTATAGATGTGTTATTATTATGTTATTGTCATTTTATGGTTGTGTGATTGTTATTTTATGGTTGTGTGATGTGTTAAAGTTGTGTTATAGATGTGTTACTGTGTGTTATTGTTGTGTTATATTGTTATAATTGTGTTATAAATGTGTTATTGTGTTATATTTGGTGTGTTATGGTGTATTATGTTGTGTTATAGTCCTGTTATTGAAGTGTTATGGTTGTGTTATTGTTATGTATTTTTGTTATTTTTATGTTATTGTGGTGTTACTTGTGTTAAAATCATACTAACATCGCAATAGTACAAATCACACATGTATAACATGGAATAATACAACAATAACACAACAATAACACAACCATAACACAATCATAACACATCCTTAACACTTTCATAACACATGATAACACAACAATAATATAACAATAACACAACTATAACACAACAATAATACAAATGAGTGAATGAAGAATGATATAAATAAAATAATATTTCCTTTTTGCATTTTTGTTGTTGTAGGTATATGAATACAAGACCGTTCAATTTTAGATGTCATCATTCTGCAGTGAGGGGTACACTTGATACTGTTAGACATAACGTTTCCGAGGAGACCATGGATTTGTTAAGAGAAATAAATGTAATTCTTTTTTTTGGCATGCCTCCTTATCCCCAAAATAATGTGTTGACTCTACATATCGTAAGATTTTGGAATAATGAAAGGAGAGCTTTCTGAAAGGTGAGAAATTGGTAAAACTCTGCGCTAACCATGTTGTGTTGTTGTTAGGCATGCCTAACAGAGGAGAATTTAGTTGGAGGAAAACTTCCTCATCTCATGTAGATGCGAGAACAATAAAGGAAGATTTGACTAAGTTTTCAGTAGAGTCTTCCATTTCCTTTAAGAAATTATTTCTTAAGTTTATACTAACAAATTTATTCTTTCCCTCGAGCAATCTTAGTTTGCCCGCAGGACTTTATGCATTTGGGTAGAACGTACAGTCCTTCCCTTTGTTTGACTGATCTGCTGTCATTTGTGATTTTATGATTGATCAAATGAATATTGTCGCAATCAAAACTAGTCGAAATCAGCCACTTTGTTACATAAGCGGATTGTATTTTTTTTTATTTGTAAGTTCATATTGTCAACATTAAAAAATTTTCTTTTTGACTTTATGTTTTTGTTTTTGTTCCCTTCACACAAATTTGTTTTTGATATATGTAATCCGCAGCTTTGGTTTTTTGAGCACACATCTCTGTTTACTCCTGCTGCACCTAAGGCTAGACCTCGCATACTGAGGTGACCAACAAGTCATTGGTGGACAACACTACATATTCATGAAGCCTTTAAGAGGCTCGAGCATGTACAGGTGATGCGGGTGGATTTAGTGTGTTAATTTTGCAAATATTTTTAATGTTACAAAATACACACGGCAGCTATAATAACAAATATGCAAATTAATCTCGCAAAATAACTTCAGTTAAAATAGCTTTATCTTTTAAAAATCTTTAAACTGTCAAATCCCCTTTAAAAATAACGCAAGTATACGTATCACTCAAGTAATAAAGGGCTTTAATGGAGTCCTAGATATCTGACCCAAGGAAAATATGTTGAGATTTTTATACCTATTTTATATTGTTTTTAATGATATTGCACTTTAAAGAAAGGTANACTTTTCTAAAATTATAGTTTGTAGTTCTAATATTACTCCCTGTGGGATTGATATCTAGGACTCCATTAGAGCCCTATGTTACTTGAGCGATACGTATAATTGCGTTGATAAGTGTGACTTTATAATTATTGAATATTTTATACATTCATCTTTATCAAATCTATAATTGTTATTAAGTTTTGGTACACTTGCTAAGGAATTAAATCTTTTAGCAGCAATATTAAATACTTATATTTTTAAGCATATAAAGTTGCGGTCAGGAACTACTCAAACTTCATAAGAAAGATATGACAAAACACAAATTTCATATATAAAAGAAAGTTCACCTAAGAAGACTCTCGATAAAAATCAACAACCTGCAAGAAAACATCCAAATACCTTCCATTAAAGTGCAATATCACCAAAAGTAAGTATAAAATATGGGTGTATGAACTATCAGAACTAAATTATTAACTACTAGCAAAACTAAAATGCAAAGTTTAAACAGTAACTAATAAACTATGTTTTATGTGATGAAGTTTTCTAATATGAAAAAGCATCTTTTCCTTTACAATGAGTTTTTTGGTAAAATGAGATGAGATAAATGGTTTAAATTTGTATTGTGCCAAATAGGAGCAATTTTAATTCTTTACCCTGATTCAGTGTTATAGAAAATCATTGGATAATCTCAGGTTTAGTCCTTAAATCCGTTGTTAGGTTAGGAGAATACTGGCTCTCACTCAAGCTCCCAGTTCCCTTCCTCTGAAGGCTAACACTCGCTTTAGTTCTTAAACACTAAGACCGAATCGGGGATTTAGTCTGTCACCCTAAAATCTCAAATTCTACACCCAATAAAGTATATTTCCCTATTTATTTGCACTTAATTCCATGAACAAAATATTCCTTCATAGAATTAAATGTGATTCTCACTCTTGTTGTAGAACTCATACTCCATTTCTTGGATCATATGTTTTTGTCGGTGTTATTTTAGGGTTGGAGGGGAGTTGCCCGTAAGAAGCTATCGATCACCGGAATCGAAATCCCGTCGCCCTTTTCGGAAGGAGGTTGAAGTATGAAATCAAACTGACCCCATATTTTTCATAGTTTAAAATGAAAGATCACTGTACCTCAAATCCTGTATCTATTTCGAAGGATAAACACAAGAATTGAGGATGAGGCTCGATCAAATAAACTAAGAAAAGTATGTAGTCCGTCTGGTCTGTGAAACCTTTGTATTTGCCGACAAGTTCCCCTATTTAATATAAAGGATTAAATAGGGTNTGTTGATAACTGTGACTTTAGAATTATTGAATATTTATTACGTCCACATTTATCTTATATTTTAAGCAAATAAAAAGTTGCTATCAATATCGATCCCACAGGAAAGTTGGAAATGCCTGTAAATAAGTTCTTAAGATTATAATGTAAAGTACAATTTTAAAAATATAAAAAGTAAAGTGCAAATTTTGAATGCTAGTGAATAGTAATTAAAATGCAGTTGTAAGACAAAATTAACTAATCTAAATGCTAAACTTTTATTAAAAGTAAATTTACGAAAATTAAAGCTAAGATGTTGTCACGGATAGTTGAAATTTAAGAAAGCATCCTTCCCCTTTACAATGAGTATATGGATTGTGAAGTAATTAAAATCATTTGAAAAAATATATATAAACTGTTTTGGGCCAAATAGAAGCAATCCTATTTTTTACCCTCTTCCGAGTGCATAAAGAACATTGACTAATCCAGAGTTTGGTCCCTAATTCCGTAGTTAGGCTGAGAGGATATTGGCTGCCACTCCATAGCTCCTACTACTCCCTCCCCTAAGGGCTAATAATCTCTCATTTGTTTCCAATCAACTCAACCAAATTAAGGATTATAATTTGTTACCTTAAAATCTCCAATTCTGCATCAAACAAAGTATATTTTTCTATTTATTTGCACCCAATTCCTTGGATGAAATACTCTCCCATGAAATCAAATGTGATTCTCCATATGTTGTAGAAATCATAACCCTTTTAGAACATATGTTTCTCAACACATTTTAACATTTCAATTGGTCAGATCGAAAAGTAAATGAATATCGGAGTTCAAATCATCACAAACTATTGACATTTAAAACCATATAAAATAAAATCAATTCTTCACAAAATCATATCTCAAAGTAGGGAGAAGGATAAATAAGACTACTTAGAGTTCATGAGAAGGATACGATAAAACACAAATTTCATATATAAAAAAAGGTTTACAAAACAAAAGAAATAAAAGACACAACTTATCTCACAATTCTTCCCAAGCAAATTCCTAAAAGTTTTCTCCAAGTCTTTCTCTCTTTACAAGCACTCTCAATTCTCTCTTAGAAGTGTAATGAAGAAGAAATCTCTCACCTTCCCCTCTCCTCTTACAACCCTAGAAGACAATCTCCAAGCCCTTAACTTTCTCTCTCTATCTCTGCAATCCTTGAAGAAAATCTCCAAGCCCTTGACTTTCTCTCTCTTTATAACTCTGCTTCTTCACGCGACACACCTCATGCACAAAACTCCTCTCTCCTCCAAGCCCTATAATTCCCTCTCTTTTATCAAAGGCTATCTCCCTCCAAAAAGAATTCAAAATTTCCCCCAAAAATTCTATCCAAAAGTCAACTCTTTGAATTCTAAAGACATGCCCACTAATCCATGAGACATATCCCTTCATAAATAAACCTTTCAAAGTGTCTAAATACATTGAATTACTCCAAGAGGTGTTTAGAATAAGTGGCCCTTTGAAAATTTGCGCAAAATTAGTCTCGAACTGCCTTAATCCGCAAAAAGTCATCTTTGGCACATCTGATGCCAAATCTGGCGCATCATGTGCCAACTCACTATCAAACGGCGCATCTAGTGCCAATCTGACGTATAATCTTCAATTTGCTGAAGACCGCGTTGCTCTGGGTTTTGGCGCATATGCGCCGATCCGACGCATCTGGCGCCAATCTGGTGCGTCATGTGCCAGAATTCAAAACTTCGTTGTTTTGGCCCCAAATTTTGTCCTTTTTGCTACTTTTGCTCCAAATGCCTAAAATGGATATACCTAGAGCAAAAACATGAAAATACCCTTCTTTAAAGTACAATATCACCAAAAATAACCATAAAATATATACTTAAAACAACATATTATTTTGGTGTATCAAAATCCCTCAAATTTAAATGTTACTTGTCATCAAGTGACACTTTTACTACATAAAAGCATATGACTTAGGATAGAGACTAACTTATAAATTTTATACTTTAGTTCAATAAATAAAATAGTAAAATTTAAGAAAAGTCTTTAATAACTTAGATTTAAATTCTAAGTTTAAGAGTTCTTAGTGGTCAATTTTAATATTTCTGAACCTCTATTCATTTCAAGAATGATTGCAATTTGTTATATCAATGATATTTAGAATATTCATATGAAAAAGAATTTCAGGAAAACTTTATTAATAATGCTACTAATAATCTAATATAAGTTTAGAAAACGTAATAAAACTTTTTCCTTAAGTTGACTCAAGTGAAACCAATTTTTGACTAGACATCTCCTCAAGCTTCTCCTCACTTTTTTTTTCTTTTCTTTTCTTTTATTTTTCTTTATTTCTTTTAGGATATTTCCAATCCTTTTTTTTCTTTTTTCTTTTTCAAGTTAGGATTACTATATCTGGATATTTTTTAATAGTTTTGAACTTCACTTTCCTCCTCTTAAAGTCAAAACTTCTTACATTTCTTCACTTTATAAATTCATATTAGTTTATGATTTTCATAAAGTCTCATTCTTTTCTTCTTACATGAAACTCTAAAATTCTTAATACTTCAAAAATACAATTTCATTTACTTTAAATAGGAAAACATAGTCTTATCTTTTCATACCAAATATCTTTAACTTAAAAATTGACCTTCATTATTAAATTAGTCTTATCTTATCATACTAAATATCTTTAACTTTAGAATTGACCTTCATTATTAAAAACTTTTATCTAAATTTACCATAATATTCATAAACTTACGTATAGTCATTTAAAGTTTAATCTTAATATCCCAGGTCATGTTAAATTAATTTTAAAAGTATTGTTACGTAAGGGCAAATAAAATTTTTAAAAGAAATTTTTAAATATTCTAAAAATGTTTTAGCATAAAATTTAGTTGGTGAAGAAAACAATAAATACATGAAAATAAAAACTAACCATAGAAGATTTCTAATTATGAAACTGGGCTCTGGTACATTGCAGTTACTAACTCTAAAAATTCATGCAGGCTTTAAATCATTAAATGAGACATAATATGTTCTAAGGAATTTGTTGAGAATTAAAATTAGAAACAAAAACTTAAAATACTAAAAATGCAGGAAAAATAAAAATCTATAGTTACCATTTTAAATCCACAACATAAAATAAAAGTTTTAACTACTACAGTTTCAACTGCCAACCAAATAACATCCAAACAGCATACAAACAAACAAACAAACGACGAAACAAATAAACTAACTCCAAAAAATATCAATCTTCGTTGCCTTCCTCTTCATCATCATCATTATCTTCTTCTTCTTCTTCTTCTTCTTCTTCTTCTTCATGAATAGGAGCATAAAGGGTAAAGCTGGGGAAAGTAGGAAATTCCACATTGTATTCACCCATAAGATATCTCACCATAGCATCCTCAAAAGCTATATAATGTTGAACTCTCCTCTGCTGATACTCATCATTATAAGCTTTTCTTGCTCCAATCCCTCCAATCTAATTTTAAATATTTATAATATCCAATTTTTGAATCATGAGTTGGTCCATAATGTTTTCTAGTGATGCAGGGAGAGAAGTAGATGCCCCTGCAACTGATGTAGAGGGTCTATCGCTTCTTCCACCCATAGATTCAACAAATGATTCAACTCTCTGAATCATATGCTTCCTAATAATATTTTGTGGTTGTAATATTTCCTCATTTCTATGGGACTCTACTCCTGATTGCTCAAAAAGAGTGAAAATCAGGGTAGGGTAACCCAAACCACTAGCTGCAGAGCTCTTAGTTATACTTCTTGCATGATGAACTATAAGAGCACCAACATCTATTGCTTTCATGTTCTGAATGCAATAGTTCAATATAGCTCTATCCTTCATTACATCAGTCAGTGATTTGTTGGTAGTAATCTAGCATAAATGAAGTGGTGTCATTCATTTGACTGACAAGTCAACATGGAAGCTGAGAAGTTAACTATCTTATTATTTTTAATCCTCCATTTTCCTTTTCCATCAGTTAGAAAGGCAATCACTTCATCTAGTGATGAATCAGTCATCACGAATGCAGTATATTCATCAAAAAATACATTCCTCAACCCATAAAAAGCATTGATCCTTTCTGCAGTAAATTTAACTTGCTTACCTCTCACGAGAATGTGATCGTCATCAGTGAATCTCAAGTTGGCATAAAACTCTAGAATCATTTGCACAATCGCTACTACAGTGAAGTAGCTAAACCGTTCTCAATTTCTAGCAAGAATCAATATCTCGATCTCGCTACCCTGGTTAGTAAATGTCTGTTCCTGGATCAAATTTCTTAATTCTATTTGAGTGTTATAATTGTGTTGGACCTTCAAATTAACAAATCTTTGCACATCAAAATCATCTGTCCTTCCTCTCTTCACTCGTGAAGCCATTTAAAATTCCACCAAAATAGAAATAAATTCCAAATAAATTATAAAATAAAAAATATAACTCCCCAAGTAAGATTATTTGGTAAGAAACTTTTCACCATGAGTTTTCTTCAAGCTTTTTCATAAAAAATTCCAACTTTTGGATTTTCCATAATGTAGTAAAAATCAATGGTGAAAATAAAAAATTTCTAAGTTAAAGTGAAGCTTTTACCAAGAAAAGATGAAATCTATGATTTTTAGCCTTCGAAATCTTCTCTATCGCGCCTAATGTGAAGCCCTAGGTCAAGGTTTAGAGGTAGGAGACGACCCAAGCAGTAAAAATGGAGTTTTACTGTGCAATTTCGCAGTTTTTAGGCAATCTGACATTTTTGAAAATTTGGCACATCATGTGCCAACTCTCTGTAAACAGGCGCATCATGCACCAACACCTTAATTTTTCCAGATTTCATTTTCTGTGAAAATCTGCTCCATATTGCTTTACGTCTACATCTAATTAACTCAAATGAAACTTTATAAGTATAATTAAACATTACACTAACATCAATATTTCACAAACAACACAAAACTCACTTATATATATAAAATCTTTGTTATTACGAACTAACATTTTTCAAGCCAACAAACATTTATTCAGTATTTAAAGCAAACCAAAACATCCTAAAATTGAAATCTAAATATCAAGATACCAAACACAAATAGCGACATAGTTCAACAATAAAAGTAAATGCAATCAAACACAACAAACAACTAAAACAAGCAGTACTAAGCAAAATGTTCTGTGCATAGATAAAGTTTAAACATCTTTTTCACTCTCGTCCTCCTGGATATCTCCCATAGATTGGTAGTGCACATACAAGTTGTAGAAGGGTCGGTAAGGAAATTCATCAGTCGAATTCTCTCCAATCCAAGCATGTTTCTTGAATATACATACCAAATCATCTTCAATACGACCAATATGCTCAAAATGTTCTTTAAATCTCCAATCCAAGTGATCCAACATTTCATAAATATTCCCAATTGCATGCATAAGATTTTGCACCTCTTTTTCTATCTTCTTGATCCTTTTCGAAGTGTTTTAGAACTAAAGTAAGGTTGAATAGGTGATGAATTCTGAGATGCTTGATCCATCGGTACATTCATATCATTCTCATCTTCCATTCCAATAGAGTGCAATAGACTTCTGGATCCATCAGCTTCAAAGGAAGAAAAACTTTTTCCAAACTCTTATAAGGTACTTGCGATTGACTACAGAGTAGAAAAATGGTTGATGGATGTTCAAGTGCAATTGCAAATCCATTCACGGTCAAACCCAAAACCGATTTCACAATGATTGCTCCAATATCAATTGGTTTTCCAGTTCAAATACAATAATTTAGAATGACACTCTCCTTAGTTACCTTACTGATTTTCATAATAGGCAGTAATTTTGATGCAATAAAGAAGTGTCATGCCTTAGAAGTAGGATTTAACAATGACGATGAAAAACTTATATTTTCATCATCTTTGGCCTCCCAATTCGCATTTTCATCCGTAAGGTACCGATATAGTTCATTCATATTATCTCTCGTAGGAGTAAAATTTGCATAATGGCAAATATGTACATTTTCAATCATAACATCTTGTTTATTTTTAAAGGAGTGAATTGCACAAACCTGCCTTACACATAGACAATTCCTTGGCTGATTCAATGTAGATCTGTATAAAAATCTTTCACCACAGGGACGACTACGACGACAGTAGTGTAACAAAACACTTCCCAACTTCTTTGTGCAATAATTTTTTTAACTCGAGTACTCGGTGTATTGAATCCTCGATTCACAAACCCCCTTTCTTTAATTAGCCTATTCTTCACTAGAACACTATCATGCAACTTCTACGCATAGAAACTGATGAACTTCATTCAGTTGAAAATTTCAAACCTAGCAAAATTTTTAGAGTGGGGCGCTATTGGAATTGAAATCTAGAACCTGCCAAAAACTGCCTTTTGACATGTTTTAAGTCATTTTCGTCATCACGACGCATCATGCACCAACTCTCTGGAATTTGACGCATCATGCACCAATTCCAAAATTCACATTTTTGATTTAGATCTAAAATTCTCAATTCTTTCATAAAATTAAGTAACTAATTATGTTTTTAAATTATTTTCTCAAATACACAGACTCTATGAAAACACAAATATAAATATACATAAATTACTCTGAATAAAGACATAAAATTAAAATAAATAATGATAAGTATGGGTTGCCTCCCACAAAGTGCTTGGTTTAATGTCGTTAGCCTGACATTCCCAATCTTTATTCTGAGTGACCCAACATTGTAGTCTCTTTAAAAACTATTCTTTGACCATCAAAATATGGTTTCAATCTGTGCCCATTTACTTTAAATATCCTTTAACTTTTAGGATCTTCCATATTAACAGCTCCACAAAGATAGACTTTTACAACTTTGAATGACTCTTTCCACTCAAACTTCTATTTTTTAGGAAATAATTTCAATCTTATATTGTATAACAAAACTTCTTATCCAGGTTCAAATTCTTTTTTTTTATTATCTTCCAATAATGTCAATCTTTCATTCTTTTAATATAAATCCTAGCATTATCGTAAGATTCATTCCTAGTTTCTTTAAGCTCATTCAATTGCAATAATCTTTTCTCACCAGCTTCTTGCAAATTGAAATTGAATTCCTTTATAGCCCAATAAGATTTATGCTCCAATTATAATAGCAAGTGACAAGTCTTCCCAAAATTTAATTTATAAGGGGATATACCAATAGGTGTCTTATAATTTAACATATCAATCCATTTTACTAGGATTTGCACTTTTTTCCAAAATTATCTTAATTTCATGATTAGGTACTTCAACTAAACCACTTGTCTGAGGATGATAAACACTTGCAATTTTATGCATTATACTATATTTTTCTACCAATCTTGCAATTGTTGCATTTCTAAAATGAGACCCTCCATCGGTAATGATTACTCTAGGCATTTCATATATATGTATATATATATANATTTGCCTCTCAGGCTCTGACACTCCATAATTTGTCAAATTCAACTCAAATGACTTTAAAATTTTTATCCTACCTCATTCATGGGTCAGTTGAGACATCAGAGGAAAAAAATATGATTTTTCAAAATTTAATTTAATTTATTTAACTATTTTAATGCAAAAATAGGATTTTTCAAAGAAAATTCCTAACTTGACCAAGGTGAATTCCAATCCCTTGAAATTTTTATTGGAGGTAGACCTAGACTAGAAAAGCTTTTAGACAAAATTTCATGATTTTTTGAATTCTCTATGATTTATTAGAATTATTTCAAGTTCTGGGTTATTTAATAAAAATAAAATATTTAAGGTGGTGAAAATTAAGTTTTGTAATTTTAAAAAATCTCTCTAAGGTTAGAGAACTCAGAGGAGCAAATTTTATAATTTTTTTGTTTTTCCTTTGATTTATTGGAATTATTTTAGTGAAAACTCATTTTTAGCCTTTAAAAAAATTATTTTTAAGCTTTGAAATTTAATATCTTTATTTAAAAATTCAAGAAAAATATTCCAATTGTTCCTAAGTGATTAGAAAGCAATTTAGAACATTTCCATGAGTTTTATTATTTTGGTGGCTTTTATGATTTTTTAATTATTTAAATATTTAAAATAGACTAAAAATCAAGTTTTTATTTTAAATATCAATTTATTTAAAAAAAATACCCCTAATCACAGAGAACTTAAAACTAAATTTCATAATTTTTTGAGCTATATTTTGATTTTTAAAAATCATTTAAATACCAAAAGTGATATTTATCTTTAAAAATCAACTTAAGTTTTCAAATAAACTCAAAATTTTTAGAAATTTTTATGATGAGTTCTCTGAATCATAAATCACAGTGGAGATCAAAAATCAAGTCATTTCAGTGTTTATATTTTTGAAAATTAATTATTTTAGTGATTTAGTGTTTGTAAATTTTAAGAGCATTTTAAATGACTTGACCCATGAAATTATTTCCAATTGCTTCTCTAGTCATGATGGACCTTCCAAAATTTCCTTAGGATTTTCTAATCAATACGCTAATTTTCAGGATTATTTTAAGGAAATAATGTGAAATAACTTGAAAAATATGGATCTCTGTATATGAACCTCCTCTGACTTTAGAAAAATCAGAGGATATTTCCCATGATAGAGGCTACAACATTCCAAAATTTCAAGCCAAGGTGATGTATCAATATGCATGGTGAATCAAATGATTCAAAACAGTGTTTAATTAATTAAAAATAAAATATGTAACATGGTCTTTCACATTGTTCTTCTCTGTTCACTGAGCAAGAGGGTATTTTTATTTTATTTTTGTAATTTTTCTACACAAAGTTAGGATTTTATAAGTTTGGGGGTATTTAAATAAATAGAAGAAGCCATATTTATCTATTTAAACTACGCGTGCCACCTCAACCTACGACGGCTCCGAAGGCATAAAGTTAAGGGTATTTAAATAAATAGGAAAAAGCCCTATTTATCTATTTAAACAGCGCGTGCAAGCTATTTAAATAAATAAGAAAAGCACTATTTATCTATTTAAACCGCGCGTGCAGATTAGATCCTAGGCAGCTCCGAAAGCATGCGTGCCGCCCTCTGGTTGGACGCCGCCATCCACGTAGCTGCTGATTCGGCCCGCAGTTTATGTCTCGAAGCGCCGTACGGCTCGATCTCCTCCGTCTATGTGATATACGCGCAATCGGACTGCTCCCCGTCATCGTCCCCGATAGAATGATCCCGTGACCATCCACACAAAATCCCTAAGATCTCAGCCTATACTCAACCAAATCACCTAGGGTTTGATCGTATGGACTCATCTAAGTGAGACGAACATATCCATATGGTTAATGTACAATGAAATCAAGCATAAGTAGATGGAGAATCAAAATAAGCTCGGGAGGAGGAGAAGTTTTATACCTTTGTCTGAGAAGGGAGGCTTCAATCAGAGGTGCTCGACACATTTGTTGGGGTCCAAGGAGGCTAGGGATTGAGTCCTCGGTCTTGGTGTAAGGCCTAGGTATGAATTCGATCAAGCTCGATTTCAGGTGTTGGTCTAGAGGATTGAGTCCCTAGTCTTGGTATAAGGCCTAGGTATGAATTCGACCAAGCTCGATTTCAGGTGTTGGTCTAGAGCTATAGTGGAGGCTATTTCAGAGGGAATTGGATGGGGTTTTGTCTTCTCTTACTGTTGTGAAGGTGTGGGCACAAGCAATTAAAGTTTGGTGGAGTGTGGAGGAATATTGGGTTCTGTCCTGGTTTCTGGCAAGGTTTCAAGCTCAAAATTGAGCTCCGATAATGGGAATTAGTGAGGGNAAAATTTTATGAACAGTTCTATCATTCTCAAAATGTCCTCCAAATTCAAAATCATGTCATTTCTGAATAATTTCATGAATTTCTTTGTAAGGCACAGATCGTCTCATTACTAAATCTTTGCATTGTTTATATAAATATGGGTCATCCCAAAAATAAGAATCTGTATCATGAATGAATTTCTTCTCTTATTATTTTGTTAATCCATATGTTAAGATATCAATAACAATATAATTTACAATATCATCATACCAAGGTATTTCTCATCCTTTTATAGCATAAAGTTGTTCATCAGAAAAATTTTCATTAATTTCTTTTTCCAGATCAAGTATTTCTTCCTGTTCTAGCCTAGATAGATGATCAAAAATTAAATTATCAATCTCTTTCCTATTGACCATTACAAAATCAAATTCTTGCATCATACGTACCCATCTAATTAATCTTGGTTTCACATTCTTATTTTGCATCACATATTTAATAGTCGAATGGTCAATACACATTTAGTTGCAATCAAATATGACCTAAACTTATCAAAAGCATACACAATGACTAATAACTCACTTTCAGTGGTGGTGTAGTTAATCTGAGCATCATTAAGAGTCTTACTAGCATAGTATATAATTTTAAAAATCATATCATATCTCTGTCCTAATACAACTCCAACTGCATAATCACTAGCATCACACATTAATTCAAAATATTTCTCCCAATCAGGTGAAACAATTATAGGAGCAGTGATCAATTTTTCCTTTAAAGTTTCAAAGGCTTTAAGGCAATCTTTAGTTGAAATCAAATTTTATATCTTTTTCTAGATGATGACATAAAGGTTTAGTAATTTTTGAAAAATATTTAATATATGCCTATAAAATGAAACATGTCCTTAAAAGCTCCTAACTCCTCCTACATTAGTAGGCATAGGTAAGTTTGATATAAACTGAATTTTTGAAAGATCTACTTCTATGCCTGTCGACACTATTTTGGTTGGAGTTGCCTGTAAGAAGCTGTCGACCACCAGAATTAAAATCTCATCGCTCGCTTTTCAAACTGACCCCATCTTTCATAATTTAAATGAAAGAGCACTATACCTCAAACCCCGTATCTATCCCAAAGGATAAACACAAGACTTAAGGATGAGACTCGATCAAATAAATTAAGAAAGGTATGACGTCCATTTGGTCTGCGAAACCGTTTTATTTGCCCACAATTTCCCCTATTTAATATGAAGAATTAAATAGGGTTTATATTAAGCTAGGTTCGAGAAAAGCTTCCTATAAGAGCAAATCCCTATAGTCAATTACATCTTAAATGACTGAAGTCATCTAAGAAAACTCTCGATAAAAATCAAGAAATTTTATCTTCAATGAATTCAAAAGAAAGGACTTTTCAATGAAATCAAACAAAGAGGTGTGAAAAAGTAATGGTTCAAATTTGGAACATTTTATTTTTGGAATCCAAAGGAGAAAGATTTAGGGGATTTCATAGATTCAGAGGAAAAAACCTCGGTGACTTTCCAGTCTATCCTATTGTTTGGCTTCAATTTAGATGAAAAATCATTTGAGTGTTTCATCATGCAAATTTTATTAATTTAGGGCTTACATTTGTGTGAAGCAATCACACAAATAGCCTGGAAGATGTGAGGGTTTAGGTCGCGCCAAACGACAACCTCGAAATCCTAAAATGAGTTAGAGCTTATATTGTACAGCAGAGCTATACAAATGCCTAAAGATGAGATGAGGATTTATGTTGCACCAGAAAAACAACCTCAAAGTCCTATAGCTTTGTTGTTTAATTCTAAGGAAAGAAGTTAGTTTAGCTGGTGAATTCATGTTTTGGTGTTGAAGATGGCCGTGATGCCCTCCCTTGTTCCGGCACCACTATTTTCTTGTTATGATGTCAAATTAGGTGGCCATATGGTTGAAGTTCTTTAAATTTTTATGTGTTAAAGTTGATTAGAGTGACACCGGTTAGGATCCCACGGTTCCCTCGTTCCGGCATCACTATTTTCTATTGGATTCACTTAGTCCAAATGAATTTACTAAACTCAACTTAATGAGTTCCATAATTTCATTTAGACCATGGGAAGCCTCGTTAGCAACAGTAGGTTACCTCCTCTGAGGAATTCCTGATCATCTGATAGAGACATCTTAATTTAGTTATAGTTGTTTTTTTTGTGTGATGTTTGTGATTGAATTTTGAGTTGTTTTATATTTTGAATGTTGTGGCGGTGAATTTTATCTTGGTTGATTTTAACTTTGGTTTTGGTTATGTGGCTATCCTGATAGTTTTAGTTTTCATGCAGGGTGACATTGTTGTTTGACATGTAGGTTTGTATTAATAATAAAAGTACAGTATGAAAGTACAAGAAAGACGACGCTATAAACTGTAAAAGCGTACCTAGCGAGTCTTCTCGTTCCACTATCTGAAACTCAAAATGCATATCAGGGCATTTTATATGATGCAGGAAAGTAAGATTTTGGCGACCTACCTAACCCTAGGTCATATCTTGGTGGGTCCCTATTAGTTTGATTAAGGATGATTCTTTTTAAGCAAAACATATTAAGTTTAATAGACCTCTTAGGTATCCAACAAGTTAGGAGAAAGAAGCAGATACGTGCTTCCCTCTCACTACCTGGTGAAAGGCCTCGAGCTCATTTAAACTTATTGTGTTTCTCAATACTTCACCCTATGAACACCCTAATGCTCAATGAACATTGATGTCCTAATTATCCCTAAGAGTAGAGTAATTATCATTTGTAATTTAATTTTGAAGATTATGTGAATGAAGCCCTATAAAGGGGGGCAAGCTAATGTTGCTGGAACACTTAGCCAAATTTTGGTCCTGATTGGGCTTGTAGTGTTTTAAAAGTCTTAAATTTTAGCTATGTTTTCTTTTCTAATCCTCGTTTAATCAGTCTTGGTTTAACTTAGATCACTACTAAGTCCTTAAGACCTATGTGAGTATCTTAATTAATTTTGAAAATGTTAATTTTGGGTGATAATGATTCTTATTTGAATTTCATTTGAACCTCAAATAGGGGTATTAAATTGATTAATTATTGACTTCAAAAGTCAAAACCCTAAGTCCTAGATTTTCTTAATTTTGATAAACTTCCAAATTTTAATAATTTAGAAATTTATTAATTTATCCTTTTAATTAAGAAAGTGAGATGGGTTTCTACTAATTAAACCCTTTTTAATTTCAGTTTTCCAAACAAGTTAATTAAGATCAGAGGTTGCCCATTTCCCTCATTGAATTAAGCCTAAATGTTAATTAAAGCATTTCCTAAAATTACACTTTTGCTCCTAAGGCTCTAACACTTCATAATTTGTCAAATTCAAATAAAATGACTTTAAAATTTTTATTCTACCTCATTCATGAGTCAATTAAGACATCAAGAAGAAAATGTAATTTTTCAAAATTTAATTTAATTTATATAATTATTTTCATGCAAAAATGAGATTTTTCAAAGAAAATTTGTTAACTTGACCAAGGTAAAGCCTAATCACTTAAAATTTTTATTGGAGGTAGACCTAGACTAAAAAGCCACTTAGACAAAATTTCATAATTTTTTGAGTTTTATCTAAATTACTAGAATTATTTTAAGTTTTGGGGTATTTATTAAATATAAAATATTTTAAATAGGAAAAATTAGGTTTTACATTTTTAAAAAATTTTCCTGATGTCAAAGAATCCAAATAAGTAAATTTTATATTTTTCTAATTTTTTATATTTATTGGAATTATTTTAGTGAAAATCCATTTTTAGTCTTTAAAAATTATTTTAATATTCAAAATACAATATCTTTATTTAAAAAATCAGGAAAAATATTCCACTTATTTCTAAGTGCTTATAAAAAAATTTAAAATATTTCTATGAATTTTATATTTTTTGTGATTTTTATGAATTTTTAATTATTTAAATATTTAAAATAAGCTAAAAATGAAGTTTTTATTTTAAATACCATTTAATTTTTATAAAATTTCCCTGATCATAGAGAACTTCAAAATTAAGTTTTCATGATTTTTTGAGTTATATTTTGATCATTAAAAATCATTTTAGTGCCAAAAAAGATATTCAACTTGAAAAATCAATTTAGGCCATCAAATGAACTCAAAATGCTTTTAAATTTTTATGGAGAGTTCTCTGAATTTTTAAGAATAGTGGAGATAAAAAATCAAGTCATTTTGATGTTTATATTTTCCAAAATTAATTATCTTATTGATTTAGGGTTTAAGAAAATTAGGTACATTTTAAATGACTTGACTCATGAGAAATTTTCCTAAGGGTTCTCTAGTCATAGTAAACCTTTCAAAATTTTCTTTGATTTTACTAAGCAACATGCTAATTATTATGATTAATTTAAGCACACAATGTGCATAAACTTGAAAAATATGGATCTCTGTCTAGAGGTCTCCTCTGGCTTTGGAAGAATCAGGGAAGGTTCCCCTTGAAAGAGGCTATTATATGTCAAAAATTCAAGCCATGGTGAAATGCCTATATGCATGGGAAATCAAAAGACTCAAGACAGTTTTTAATTAATTAAAAATAAAAATGCATCAAATAGACTTCAAATTATTTCCACATTGTTCTCCTCTGTTCACTGAGCATGAGAGTATTTTATTTCATTTTTATGATTTTTCTGCACCAACATATGAATTTTAAAAGTTAGGGGTATTTTTTGAATTATTTAAATCTCTATTTATCTTCTTAAACGCACGGCGCTAACTGGATCCTAGGCAGCTCTGAAGCTCCACGCGGCGCGCTCCCATTTGACGTTGTTGTTCATGCTAGCAGCCACGCATCCTGCAGTTCATGTAAATAAACGTTGTCCGGCTTTGTCTTGACCATTCATCCGACACACGCTCGATCGAACGACGTTCCGTCATCGTCCCCAATGGCCTATCCTAAGAACCGTCCATCTTCCAAGCTTGATATCTCCCTCATTTCTTAACCAAATTTAATGATTTTTTTTTAAATGTTTGTCTAGACTAGAGAAACATATCTATATGGTTAAGATGCCATGAAATCAAACCCAAGAAAATGTAGAATCAAAAGAGGCTCAGGATGAGGAGGAGTTCAATACCTTTGCTCTGAGAAGGGAAGCTTCAATCAGAGATGCTTGACACTTTTGTTGGAGTCCAAGGAGGCTCAGGATTGAGCCTCTGGTGGTGGTGAAATGCCTAGACCCAAATTCGACTGAGGCCGATTTTAGATGTTGATCAAAGTATATACTAGGGGCTCTGTGGAATGGGGATTTGATGGGGTTTTGTCTTCTTTCAGTTTTTTGAAGGTGTGGGTAAGTTTAATTTTAGTTTAGTGGACTGTGGAGGTGTATTGAGCTCTGTCTTGATTTTAGACAGAAGTTTGAGCTGAAAATTGAGCTTCCACAGTAGGAATCAGTGGGGGAAGATGGTTGGATTGCACTATGGAGGTCTCAAAGAAGCTCTGTGAGTGATTTGGGAAGCTCTCTCTGAGAAAATTTTAGCACTCCCTCCATGGCCATGGAGGTGAGCTTTTATAAGAATGGTTAAGGGGTGGCTGTCATGACCAGTTTGAGGGTGCAATGTGGTGCTTAGGTGGAGGGCAGAGAGGCTCTAACATATCATTTGGGTGAGGTGGCCTCTAGGTTTGAATTGAGTGAAATTTAAGAGGGGCTGACCCTTGGTTTTGGCTTCTCTGACAACTAGGCAAAGGGAGGTGACTAGGAGCTCAAGGAACCTAGGGAAATCTGTCACAGCAATTTAATGGGCTGAGGTTTAGTTTTGGCAAAAAGATCTTAAGCCTAAGCAAATATGGAAATAAAATCCCTAAATGTAGGGGACCATTGGTCCATGGCTCACTTAGCTTGGGTTAGGTGAGTTTTGGCTCAGTCTTAGGGTCCAACTAATGACTATGGAATCATTAAATTTGTGACTTTTGGGTGGTTAGGCCACACTAAGTGCATGGGTCCAAGTGGGTGCAAATGACAAAAAATTGGGTTTGGGCTAAGTTAGCCATGTCAATTTGTCCAAATAAATCTTGCATTTTGTGTAAGTGATTGTAAGGAACAATTTTGTTAAAGGATGAAAAGGGTTTGAGTTCAATTGGAGGGTCAATTTGAAGGATTTTAGAGATTTGGTCATTTTGGGCATGTTGAGCTAGACTTGGGTCTAGATTGGGCTAGTCTTGGACTAAGTTGAAATTAAAACTTGAGATTTTTGGACTTAAGTCTTGGGCTAGTCTAGACTTGAGAGTGGTCAATAGAAATGCCATGAAGAGTTTTCAACATGAATTGAGTGCCAATTTTGGGGTTAAAACATTCAATTTGGTGAAATTTGGGGACATATCCAATTTAGGGTAAATTTTGGGATTTTTGGACTTAAGTTGAAATTAAGTAAAATTTTGGTTTCACCAAGGCCAACTGAAAGTCATGGCTGATGTGTAGGAATGTTATGAAGAGTTTACAACATCAATTGTGGTCAATTGAGTGGGCTATGGGTTCAATTTGGTGAGATTAGGTCATGTGCCCAAAATTGGGAGTTTGACCTATATCAAAATTAGGCTCAAAGAATGGGCCAATTGAGCTTAGATTTGGTTTATTTTGGTCACATTGAGGGTGAATTTGAGTTTGGGTTTGAAATTTGGGGATATTGGGATCAAATTGATGGCCATTTTAGTTGAATTTAGATGAAGTTGGGCCTTTAAAGGCAATTTGGGGGTTTTGATTAAAGATGTTCAAATTGGCCAAGTTGGGTCATGTGGTTGTTGAGAAAAATAAAATTAGGAATATTTGGAATATTTTGGAAATTTTTGGGTTTTTTTGGAATTTTTGTGATTTTGAGCTAAGGAGGGGCATTTTGGTAATTTGACAATTTTTTGTGATTTTGGGTAATTTGAATGTTTTCAAAAGGTATGAAATGATTTTTGATCAATTTTGGATATTTTGGGTAAATTTGAGAATTTTGGCCAAATTTAGGGTTTCAAGGGTATTTAGGTAAATTGGGGGAGTTTAGGGGCAAAAGGCCAAGCTGGGTACTTTTGGTAGAATTGGGGAGTTAACCACCATAAATGAGTCATGGACCAATGGAAACCCCACTTGGGTCCTCTATGTACTGAACCTAGCTAAACCCTAGCCCAGGGCTAGTAGGTTTAGGGGACCATCTACATGAGTTTCCCAAAGGCTAAAGGGACCAAAGTCAGGAAATTATGGGTTTAGGGTAGTGAGTGATTGTGAGTGAAGTGAGTGCCTTAGCTCTAGACCAACACCCAAGGTCAACCCTAAGGTCAAATAGCCCTATAGGAACTCTCCTTGAGCTCCCCCATAATGTCCTTGCCTACTAAGTGCTAGAGGTTAGGACCAATATGTGGAACTTCAAGTTGAGTAAAAAAGAGTTTAGAATTTTTAATGGCGAGGGTTCCTTTTCTAGTTTTTTAAGAATACTCAATAGGAAAGTCCTATGGCTAGACCCTAGGCTACTAAAGAGAAAGACTAGACCTCAACCAAAAGTGAGGTCAACAAAATGACCCCCAATAGGTGTGGTGTGTTGGGCAAGCACACCACGCGTATTATCGTTAACCGATGAGCTCAACAAAACCAATACAAACTTCTAAGTCAAGAGACATAGAAGGAGTGTGGGATTGTGTGTGCTATTTGCTTCCACTGGAGAATATAGCAAGTGAATATTTGATCAAAGTCAAGAAGTAGGGACTCTCACTGGGGATTGGAGAGTGGATTTTGATTTATGTGATTTCAGGAATTTATAGAGGATGGGAATCAGTGTGTAAGTGATGATCCCAAGGGATTTGAAATTCAGGTATTAATTTTAGAAGAGGGTCGAAAGTTAAGGACCGACCATGAAAAGAGGGGAATCAGAAGTTAGGGACTGATCCCAAGACAAGGATTCAAAGTTAAGGTTCAATCACAAGAGAGAGTGTCGAAAGGTAGGGACCGACCTCAAAAGGGTGAATAAAAAATTAGGGACTGATTCAAAAATGATAATTGAAAGGTAAGGTTCAATCTCAAAAGAGAGCGTCGGAAGGTAAGGACCGACATCAAAAGGGTGAATCAGAAGGTGGTGACTGATCCTAAATGAGAATCGACAGGTAAGGGTCAATCTCAAAAAGAGAGCGTCGGAAGGTAAGGACCGACCTCAAAAGGGTGAATCAGAAGGTGGTGACTGATTCGAAATGAGAGTTGACAGGTAAGGGTCAATCTCAAAAAGAGAGCGTCGAAAGGTAAGGACCGACCTCAAAAGGGGTGAATCAGAAGGTAGTGACACCGATTTCTCTGAGGCCAATGACATCGATTTCTTTTCCAAAGAGAATATTGTTTTCACTCATGAATGAGACTGTGCAAAAGGGTCTTACAAAATCATAATGGTCAATGTGAGGAGGTATGCAGTCTCCCTTGTCATATATGTTGATGAAACAACTGTTTGGAATGCAGTCGACTAGCAGTATGTTCCCTCGAACCCTTCATTTAATCATCCATTTGATCATTGGGGGCAGCAGATCCACTTGATCATACCTGAGAATTTCGGGAGGATTTCCTTACTGTGGTTCATGAAATTGTAGCAGCACCCACATTGTATTATAATCCTTCCCTTTCCTCTCATCCATTTCCTTAGCTCAGAGTAGGTTCTTTCCATGAGCAAGCCTGCTCAATCTCTATCTCTTAAGTCAAAGATACAATCCAGAATGCTTTACTCATCTTTTTTTGAAAATACCCTGGTATACAATTCCAGTCCTTCCAATATATTGACGAGTTCTCCACAGACTTCTTCGTAGAACTCAAAGCTTCTTTTGTTGACTTTGCTGATTTTATAATATTCTGTTGTTATTAGGACGGGCGGCTAGCGCAGACATTCCCTCATTTCATTATTGACAGGAATCCAGATTGGCACCAGTGTTACCTCTAGCGGGATGTATGACTAGGCGTCCATCGGAACATATGGCTCAGTATACCATGGGTCATATCGCTCTATACCCATTGAGACGTATGCCCCCTCCATCTGGCAATCGCTGATTTGAGATTGCTCTTTATTAGAAGCATATTCTTCCAAAGTGCTAAAATGCTCCAAGTGCAAGAAATTACAGTCAAGACATTTGATAAAAGCTCTTGTAGCTGATGCGTGTGGCGGTATTTCAACGTTGTAAGTAGGGCAACCCGCGCAAAGGTCATCCAAGGCTGACGGTACTTCTGGCTCTTGAACATACCCAGGCTCCTCATCTGTGGTGGCAGACTGGAAGAAGTTTCCTTCATATCCGGATTATGGATGTGTCCCTCTGAAATGGGGGCGAGTTGGTTTTCTATTTGTTGTTGACGTCTCTTTTCTTCTCTCAAGAGAGCTCTGTGCTTACGATGGTTGGCATTTCTCCGTCGAGTCCTTCATAACAAAGCGAACGGTATCCTACTGTTGTTAGCAGCAACCAAGTTTCCGGTTGGAGTGGCCACCATGGATGGTAGATGGCTTGTTCCTTCCATGGGATCGTGTTGTCTTATCACCTCTTTCCCCTTCAGCAAGGGATTGCTTTTGGCTCTGAATTTCAGAAGTGAGGGCAATCCCTCTTTTTTATGTCTGCTGACTACATCCATTAGAGGACCTTCGTAGCCCATGTCAATTCCATTGAAATCCATGTAAAAGTCAATAATGCCAACTTGTGGTGTCATCTCCTCATTAAGCGCGAGGTTCCAACCATCCTTGAAGGCAAAGATCAGCTTCTGACTTGACATTTTTTCTGCAAACGACAGAAAAAACATCAGTGAGCTGAAACTTACCGTGAACAAGAACAAAAAAAGTTTTTTAATTAGAGGAAATTTTAATTTATTTTGGTGAAGAAGTTATTTATTTATGTATTTATTTTGTTTAATTTAGTAGAATATTAAATTTAAACTTAAAGGTAGAAAAGAAAATTGCAGTGTGTAATTTTCCAAATTCTTTATTAGATTGATGTTAATTACAAAATTTTTGAACCTGGTCACAGACTTTTGGTCACATAGATAAACCCAAAATGATCAAAATTTTATAATTTTCAAATCAAGCGGCGATAAGCAATGTCAGGTTGTGTGGTATGTTTTTAGGTATCATCCGTTGATTGGCAGCATGGGTCTTTCACCCCGGAAATCTAATAATTGGTAGGCTCCTCCTGTGCAGACCTTTTCAATAACAAATGACCCTTCCCAAGTTGGTTCAAAATTTTCACATATCTTGCGGCGTGCAAGAATAGATCTTTTGAGCACGAGGACAAGGTCGCTAACTTGGGCGGACCAATTTGTCGTGAGCTTGCACCATCTTTGCCTGGTAAAGCTCCAAATGTTGTTGTGCTTCAAGCTGATTTCCTTCAAGATTCTCTAGTTCTTCGAGTCTGAGCTTTGCACTTTCCTGTGTTGTAAGTTGACTGGTGACTGCGACTCTGAGAGACGGCGTCTGAATTTCTAGTTCCAGTATGGCTTCGGACCCGTACACGAGCAAAGGTGTACATTGAGTGGGAGTCCTTAATGTTGTTCGGTAGGCCCATAAAGCTTCTAGCAATTTGTTGTGCCAGTCTCTTTTATTTTCATCGAGTGTTTTTTTTTGAATCTGTACCAATGTCTTGTTGAAGGTCTCAGCCAATCCATTTGCTCTGGGATAGTAAATTGTAGAGTATCTCCAATCTATTACGCGTCATTTGACAAAGTTGTTGATTTTTGTACTTTTGAATGTCGTCCCGTTGTCGGAGATTACTCTGCGCGGTACACCGAAATGATAAACAATTTGACTCTTAAAAAATTAGAGGACATGCTGTGCTGTAACCTCTCATAGCGGTACTGCCTCTGGCCATTTAGAGAAGTAGTCTGTAGCAGTGAGAATAAATTTATGTACTTTAGAAGATGGAGGGTCTATCAGACCTATTATGTCCATGCCCCAACACTCGAATGGCCACGAAGCAACAGTTGGTTGTAGCACATTTGGAGGTTGGTGCAAGACCACCCCATGCACTTGACATTGGTGACATTTTCTGGCTGTCTCCATGCAGTCGGACATCATTGCTGGCCAATAGTATCCAAGTCTCTTTATATTCATTTTCATCTTTGGCTCTGACTGGTGAGCACCACACAATCCGGAATGTACTTCTTTGACGATATTTTGTGCCTCAGCTCTGCTTAGGCATCGTAGCCACATCTGATCGAACGATCTTCTGTAGAGGGCATCACCTACTAGAGCATACGATATAGCCTTTTTAGTGATGTGATGTGCCTCAGACTTGTCTTCCGACAACTTTCCAGTATGCAAATATTCTATTAATTTCTTGCGTCAATCTTCATTGATATCCACAAATGCAATCATTGTTTCCTCTTTTCCAAGCTTATATAGATTGTCGAGGTCAATTCGAGACTAAATTTGTCTTCCTTGTACTAAGATTTCAATGGAATCCTTTGGGGGACACTCCAGCTCCTTAGCGAGTTTTGCTAGAGCATCGGCATGGGCATTTTCTCCCCGAGGAATACGATAGAAAGTCACATAGGGGATTTGCTCCAGTAGCCTCATCATGTAGCAGTCATATTTTGATAGTCTTGGTTTCAAAATCTTTTATTGTCCGATGACTTACTGGATGACTAGTTGAGAGTCGTCATAGATGGCAATATCTATTATGTCCATTGAAATTGCCAACTCCAACCCGGTGATTAAGGCTTCATACTCTGCTTCGCTGTTGGTGCACGATTCTGTCAGGTGGTATGAGAACCTCAACATACCTTTATCTGACCTGATAAAGATCAAACTGAGACCTGCTTTGCCTGGTATAACTGTGTCTGAGCCTTTGTCTTTTCTGGCTGATGAAATACCGTCAGAGTACAACTCCCAGCGTTGCACACTGGAGAATTCTATTTGTAGTACTAGTTCATATGGTAGTTTGTTGTTGAGAGGTGACCCAACTTACAGTGGGTGTGCAGCGAGAAAATCTGCTAGAATCTGTCCCTTGATAGTACAGAGGGGAACAAAAGTTATATCAAATTGCAATAAAATCATTGATCATCTTGCTAGACGTCCAAAGAGTGTTGGTCGGGTCATCAAATATTGCAACGAATTAACTTTCGAGATTAGGGTAATCTTATGAGAGAGCATGTCATGTCTAAGCTCTTGGGCGACAAAAATTAGTGTCAGACAATGCTTCTCAATAGACGGATACTTCATCTCCGTTGATATTAGACGACGACTTAAGTAGTAGAGTGCGTTTTCTTTATCCTCATTGTTGACTTGGGCTAAGAGGGCTTTAAGAGAGTCGTCTCAAGCCGCGGTATAAAGTATCAAAGGTTTCCCTGGGATAGAGGCTGCCAAAATAGGAGGTGTCATTAAATATTGCTTAACGTCCTTAAAAGCCCACTGACATTTCTCTTCCCAAATGAATTTGGCGTCCTTTTTAATTAATGCCGAGAAGGGCTGACACCTACCTGAAAGATTAAAGATAAAGCGTCTAAGATATGCCAATTTCCCTTTGAAGGAACGTGGTTATTTTAAAGTTTTAGGAGGAGGCATTTCTAAGATAGCTTTAATCTTATCTAGGTCGATCTTGATTCCCTGATGACGTACAAAGAATCCTAGAAATTTATTGGAGGTAACGCCAAATGCGCACTTTAAGGGATTCATTTTAAGGTCATATTGTCATAACCGTTCGAACACGATCCTCAAATTGTACAAATGGTCTGTTTTTCATTTACTTTGATAACCAAATCATCCAAATAACATTCTACTTGATTGTGAATAAGGTCGTAAAAAATTTTTATCATTGCATGTTGATATGTTGCTCTGGCGTTCTTTAACCCAAACGACATCACTGTGTGGCAGAAAATTTCAATCGGTGTTATGAAGGATGTAAGTACTACATCCTTGGGAGTCATCTTGACTTGGTTGTACCCCGACGATCTATCCATGAAAGAGAAGATTTCATGTGTGGAAGCGATATCCACTATCATTTTTGGTATTGGTAGTGGAAACTCGTCTTTCAGACATGCTTTATTTAGATCTTTGAAATCGACACAAATGTGTATCTGTCCATTTTTCTTTTTGAATGAAACAATGTTAGCTAACCATGTGGGGTACTGTTGTTCCCTTACAAAGTTAGCGTCTATTAATTTCTTCACCTCGGCTATGACTCGTTATTCTATTTTGGAGGCACATTCGTCTGGGGCTTGTTTTACAGGAGTCATATCTTTGTCCACTCCGAGTTTATGAACTGCTACTTCTGCTGACAGTACTGGCATTTCATCATAACTCTAGACGAAGCAATCTTTAAATTCTGTTAACAGTTTGATCAATTCTGAAGATTCGTCATCGTTGAGTAGAGAGCTTATAAATGTAGGTCGAGGTTGCTCTTTTGTCTCGAGGTTAATTTCCTTTAACGCATAGACAATTGACTTGATTTCCTCAAATTCTGGTGGATCATTCTCTATTAGTTGATCGGTAGAGTCATCCTGTACATTGAGGCAATCCTCTTCTGATTTACTAATAACAACCATGCAAAATTCTAAATCATCGAATGGTCCGACTGTACCAAATCCGAGACCCTCTTTTGAGTTGGGAGTTTGACTTTTAACACTCCATAATTTTTCAAAAATTTGTAGTTTACCTTTTGGCATTTATTTTGGCAAATGCCCTTGTTGAAATAACTTTTGTACCTAAGGCGAAAAGTAACCAAAAGGCAATTCCATTAATTCATTAGGATCATCATCCAAATTTACATGATTTTCAAGATTAGTAGAGGTAAAAGCATGGTAAATTTTGATCAGTTTTGAACCAATACTATGAACTTCCTTGACCTCTAAACTCTCAAACTTTTGAGGGAGGATTAGAGCAGGGTCATAGTATTCACATAGTGGTTTATCCGATCGTACATTTTTTCATATTCACTTTTCTCTATATCTTCCAAGGATATCTCGTACTAAGGTTTTTTCTATTTTGTCATCTTTATTTCATCTTCAGAACAGTCTTCATCACCAATGTTGATGGTCGGCCTAGTCCGTTCAACAATTAGATTTATTCTTCCTCGTCTACGTCCCCGGCCTCAACCTCGGGTGCGCGAACCAAAAGAACCTCCACCAATTTGATTTAGATGGGTGGCGGAAGATCGTTGAAACAGAGTTGAATGGCCTCCTTTTTGTGATTTTTTTGAATCTTCATTTTTGTTTATCGAAATCTCGCGCGAGAAAACAAATTTCTTTGGTGGCGCGTAGTAGGCAGCATCTTCATGAATACCAACTTCATGAATTGAAAATGGTTGTAGATCTCCTTTGATGCAGTATTCTTGTCCTTCTTTGCAGTATTTGATGCACTGATGTAGAGATGACAGAACCATGTTGTGTTCATGAATCCATGGTCAACTAAGTAGAGCGTTAAAAGAGGTCTCGGCGTCGATGATATGAAATTTAGCGGTTGTTGTTAGTTCTCCGACCTTCATAAGTAATGTGATCAATCCAAGGGCTCTTTCTCCTTTTTAGTTGAATCCTCTTAACATCATTTTATCGGCCGTAAGCTCTTGACCTTCAATGTCCAAATAGGCCAATGTCCGTAGACTCATTAGGTTGAGAGATGCTCCTGGATCTACCAGAACTCTGGATAATACGAATCTGCTAATATTGATGGAGATGTAGAGTGGTCGATTGTGGTCGGTGGTACCAAGCAGCAAATTTTCATTTGTGCAGGTTCCCCAGGCTGGTCTTTCAACGAGCAAACTTCATCCGAGAATGTGCTGGTCAACTGAGCTAAGCAAACCTCTGGGTCGAGCAATGCTGTAACCAGAAACTCTCTCATCTCCTTTGATAGGATCAGAGCATCGTAAATGCTTAATCAAGCTGGCAACTCCCTAAGATGAGCTAGCACATTGTAATCCAATTTATATGGTCCTCCAATTTTTCCTCGGTCATATGTTTCTTCTACTGGTGGAGGTGGAGGTAGTTCTCTCGAGTTACCATTTGTTTTCCTTTGTCTGTAGGAGCTATCCTTGGGGGCAATACTTTCTCACTTATTAAGTTTATTTCTGTAATTTCTTCTTCTTGAGGTATCATTGTTGAATCTTCTGGTGTTTCTTCTTTGTCGGAAAGATCTAAGTTGAGGGCGAGTGGTGTGCCGTGGTGTTCGAGGATTGGTTCCTCGCTCCCGGTGCTGTCGTGAGTAGTATCGTTGATATCTTCTTCTGTATTATTAGCGAGCTTATCGGACTCAAGTATGATTTGAGGATTGTTTTGGGAATCGAGATCAGATTTAGATTGGTCACAATCGATTACGTCATCACTAGAAATTATTAAAATGTAGCCAAAATCACGATCATTATGTTCATCAGCCCATGGAGGGGTAAAAAGAGAATCATACAAAGTCAGGGGTTCGAGGATTTACCTCCCCGAATTTGAGACAACCAATCTAGTAGAGGCAACCCCTATCCTACCCTCCATGCTATCAATCTTCGTGATGGCGTTCTTCTTTTCTTTGACTTTGATGACGATGGCTCTTGCGGTGAAAGCATCATCTCAAGCCTGGCAGGCTGAAGACTCTGAGTGGTAATTTTTTTTAAGCGTTCTGGATTTAATTTAACATCTTCTTGGATGATTTGCTCCAAATTGTATCCCATCCATCTTTTTCAGCATGTACGGAAGATTGTTTTGATGAATTCTGTATTTGGTTTAGGACCCTCTTAAGTTTGTTCCAAGCTGTACTCCATTCATCTTTTCTAGCATACAGATCAATCAGAGAGATTGGCTCAGCCGAAACCATATTTATGGAACCTTTTCAGGTTCTTTTAAATACTCTTTCGGGACATTTATATTTCCTTCTTTGAGATTTTTCTTGATCCAATCCTTAAAGATGAAACATTCTTCTGTTGTATGTCCTAGTAATCTGTGATATGGGCAATAATTTGGTTGATCCTTCTTATCGACCTCTTTGGGTTTCTTTGGGTCTGGTAATTTGAACTTGGGCTTCTTCATCAGACTTCTGAATATTATAGATAGAGCTTCATCATTGAAAGAAAGAGTACACCATTTTCTATTGTTCTACCAGAGGCATTTATCCACTTTAATAAACACGTCTTCTATAACATTTTTTAGAGAAATGATAGATCGATCAGCTAACTGAAGGGTTACATTGGTGGGAGAAATATCTGCTAAACATAACCTTCTAAATATAGATCAAGGCATCACATTAATGCTCGCTCCTAAATCACATAAGGTTTTTCCACATAATATTTCTCCAATTGAACAAGGAATTTTTAAGCTACAAAGATCTTTAAGTTTATGAGGAAGCTTTTTCTGAAGTATAGCGCTGCAGTCCTCACTTAGTGCAACTATCTTGTAATCCCCAAATTTTCTTTTCTTATTTAATATCTTCTTCATATACTTTGCATAACTTGACATCTGTTCCTAAGCTCCAAAAAAAAATTATCATGAACTTCTTAAGTACTTCCATGAACTTTGAAAATTATTTATTTAACTCATGTTGTCCACGTATTTGAGGAAATAAAGGCGGTGGTCTTTCTAAATTAATTTTAGTTGGAAATATTAATTTTCCCAGATCCTTAAAAACATGTTATTCATGTCTTTTAGTTTCATTTATCTCTCTCACAACTTCTTTCTCTTTTCTCACCACATCCTCTATCTCTCTTCAACTTATTAATTGGACAACTTCTACTTGTTCATTATTGTTCTCTTTAGGGTTGGTCTCAGTGTTGCTAGGAAGTGTTCCTTAGGGTTTATTTCTAGGTGAATTAGCAATTTGTCCTAGTTGATTTTCTATGTTTCTAATCACATCACTTTGACCTTGCAACTGGTTTCCCATTTGCAATACCACTTCTTTTATAGACATCTTCTTATCCTCAAATTGTTGATCATTGTTAGAGTCTGGTGGATATGAAGGCTTATAGTTTGTGTTCCCCTGATTATTCCAACTTCCATTAGGATTTGCATAATTATTTTTCCATTGTTGGTTTCCATCCCCGATAGTACGATACCATTTAAAATTAGAATAGTTCTTCCAACCTGGGTTGTAAAAGTTAGAATATGAGTTATTTATAGTATTTAAAATCTCATATGATAAGTTAAAATCAATCATATTCCCTAATGAAATTTTCTCACTTACTGGAGTAAATTGAGGTTGATTCATTCCAAATTGGCCCAACTTCCTTGATATTGTAGCAACTTGAGATGCAAGAATTGCAATCGCATTTGTATCATGAATACTAGCTACCTTTTTAGGATTTACCCTTGCAGAGGGCCATTGAAATTCATTTGTAGACATTTCTTCAATTTACTCATATGCTTCATCAAGTGGTTTTCATATTAATGATCCACCAGTGGCAGCATAAATAGTAGACCTAAGGGATCCTACTAACACATTGTAAAAAGTTTGAATGATTAACCAATCAGGCATAGCATGGTGTGGACACTTTCTTAGGAGTTCTTTAAACTTTCACAGGCTTTGCATATTGATTCCCCTTTATACTGATAAAATGAGATAATATCATTTCTAAGTTTAGTAGTCCTTGAAGGTAGAAAATGCTTAGCTTGGAATTTCTGAGTTAACTCCTCCCAATTTTTAATAGACCTAGGTGCTAATGAGTATAACCACATTTTAGTCTTATACCTTAGTGAGAAAGGAAAAAGCTTTAGTCTAACAGGATCATTTGACATGTCATTATAACGAAATGTAGAACAACGTTTTGGAAAACTTGATAAGTGTAAATAAGGATCCTGCGAAGGAATTCCCCCAAACTAGTTGTTCTGCACCAGTTGGATAATCGCTGGATTTTTTTCAAATGAGTCAAATTCTACTACAGGGGTTTGTATACTTGAGTTAATTTCATTTGTCATAGGATTTCCAAAATCCCTCAATGATTTATGATGATTTTCCATGTTATTATTTTGAATGTTTTCCATTTCTTTTTTTAGTTTTTCAAGTCCTTTCTATTTTTTTGATTTTTTTTCTAACTCAAGATCATAAGGCACAAGTTCTGGAGATCCTTTACTTGGTATACACAACACAACAAACAATACATTAACAATTAAATAAATAAAACAAAAAAATAAATTCAACACAACAAAATATTTTACAAACACTTTGTTTTTCACACAAACAGTTTTTTCACAACACTTTTTCATACAAAAAAAAATACTTTTCACACAAAAATAGTTTTTACGACACTACAGTTTTCCAAGTCTAACCCTAATTACTTCAACTAAAATTTTCCTAAAAGTCAAGATCAACCGTTGTGATCCCCGACAATGGCGCCAAAAACTTGATCCCAAACAAAGTAAAGTTTTAATTATATCTTTAAATAGTAGGGATTCTACGCAAGTATATGTATCATTATCAAGTAATATAGGGCTTTCTGATTAAACCCTGAATATCGATCCCATAGAGATTGAGGTTAATCACAACGGCTTTCAAGGGAAGTTCTAGTTTAGAATAACATGCCCTAGCTTGGAAAGTCGATAAAGGTTTGGTTTTGATTATATCCTATAATTATCACTACAATACTACTTCTACTTCTAAACAAAATAGCTTAGCAAAAATCAGAAAGTGAGATTTAATATATTAAAAGTACTCATCCTAATGCAACGAAAATTAGTGACATGTGTAAAAGTAAAACAAGTAGTGAGAGAGATTGTGACAAATATGAGCAATTATATTCCTTACCCTTACCAGAGATGCTATAAAAAACATTAGTTAATATAAAGTTTGACTAGTTTTTAAGACGGACTAGGTAGGGAAGATACTAGCTCTCACTCTAGAGTTCCCTCTAATCCCTCCACCTGAAGGCTAACATCTCGCATCAATACCTAAAATAATAGACCAAATTTGGGGGCTTTAGACTGTCACTCTAAAGTCCTCTAATTTTACACCCATCAAAGATTATTTCCCTATTTATTTGCACTCAACCAATTGGACTACATTCTCATCCATACAATCTCATGTGATTATATCACAGTTGATTAAGACAACATCATCATGGATCTTACATGTTCTCACAATAGATTTTAACATGCAAGTTGATCTAGTTTACATGTAAATGAAGAATAAAGTAAAATCATCACAATATATTCTCACTCTACTTAATTCTAGATATACACATGTATACTAATTCATTATAAGAAGAAAGAGTAAATAAAACTACTCACTACATGGAGAAATAACAAGAACTTTTCATTGAACAAGACTTTGAAGCCATACAAACAAAGTACTAGATTCAAATCAAAATATAATGAAAATACTTATCTTTAATAGAAATCAAACTCTCCTTGTATAGAAAAAGCAATCTCCTTACAATCCTCTTCAAGAACAAAGTGAAAAGAAAAGAAGAAATTCTCACACTCTCTCTTTCTCTCCTTGTTGCCCCCTTGGGGCTCATGCCCAAGCCTTCTTCTTCTTCTCCTCTTCCAATAGTTCAAAATTCTAAGAGTTATTTTAAAAACATTTCCAAGCCTTATTTATAATTTCCCAAGAGGTGCTTAAGTGTCTCTTCAAAAGTGTCCATATTCAATGAATCTCCCAAGATGTGCTTAAGTGCCTTTTCAAAAGTCTTCAAAAACAACTATATAACTACCCCAAATCCTTCTATAAAGTCCATTTTATCATTTCCAATAAATTATCCAAGAGACACACGAAGCGCCACTTTAAAAGTCGTCTAAATTCGATGTATATTCTAGAATATATGTTGAAAACTGTTTTTTGCACTTAAGCGCCCTCCTCTTGATCTGGTGGTGCCTAAGCATCATTTTGGGCACTTAAGCACCAAACACAGGCACTTAAGTGACCCTTTTTTGTCCCCATGGCTCTTGTGTGCCCCGATTCGACCCGGTTTGCTCCGTTTTGATCCATTTTTTATCATTTTTGCTTTAATCACTCCAAATTCTTCAATTTAATGTACCTACAACCAAAAACACAAAAAATATACCTTTAAAGTGCAATATCATTATAAATTATAGCTTGAAAAATAATATATTTTTAGGCACATCAGCCTTACATATGGTCTAGTTTGCTACATTCATAATTTAAAAATCATTGCGGAAGTAACAAGAAGATATATATATATATATATATATATATATATATATATATATATATATATATATATATATATATATANAAACTAGAAGACTCGCCAGGTACGTTTTTTATAGTTTACAGTGCTGTCTTTCTTGTAATTTTTATACTTGCAAAACTTGCATGGTAAACAATGATGCCACCCTGCATGAAAACTAAAACTATCAGGATAGCCACAAAACCAAAACCAAAACTAAAGTTAAATCAACCAAGATAAAATTCATCGCCACAACATTCAAAATATAAAACAACTCAAAATTTTTTCACAAACATCACAAAAACCACAATTTCAACTAAATAAGGCATTTCTATCGGATAATGGGGAACCCCTCGGAGGAGGTAACCTACGGTTGCTAACGAGACCTCACACGATTTAAATGAAATCATGGAACTCATTAAGTTAAGTTTAATAAATTCATTTGGACTAAGCGAATATAATAGAAAATAGTGGTGCCAGAACGAGGGAACCGTAGGATCCTAACCGGTGTCGCTTTAATCAACTTTAACATCTCCCATAAAAATTTAAAGAACTACAACCACAGGGCCACCTGATTTGACATCATAAGCTGATACCCTAGAAATTTAAAACTCGTCACGGTAAGGAGCTTGGAGCTAGCATGGTGGGCAGCACGACCATCTTCAACAGCAAAACATGACTTAACCAGCTAAATCAATTCATTCCTTAGAATTAAACAACTAAGTCATAGGAATTTTAGGTTGTCTGCTTATGCAACATAAATCTTCAACTCATCTTTAGGCCTTTGTACAACTTTGTTGTACAATATAAGCCCTAACTCATCTGAGGATTCCAGGTTGTCGTTCGTTACGACCTAAATCCTCACATCTTCCAGGCTATTTGTGTGATCTCTTCACATGAATGTAAGCCCTAAACAAATAAAATTTGCAGGATGAAATACTCAAGTAATTTCTGCTCAAAAGTAAAGCCAAACAATAAGATAGACTGGGAAGTCACCGAGGTTTTCCTCTAAATCTATGACATCCCCTAGATCTTCCTCCTTTGGACTCTACAATAAATGTTCCAAATTTAAATAATTCCCATTTCACACCTCTTTGTCTGATCTCATTGAACAATCCTATCCTTTTGAAATCCTTGAAGATAATATTTTCTGATTTTTATCGAATGTTTTCTTTGGTGGCTTTGGTCATTTAAGATGTAATTAACTATAGGGGCATGCCCTTATAGAAAGCTCATCTGAACCCAGCTTAATATAAACCATATTTAATTCTTCATATTAAATAGAGAAAATTGTCAGCAAATAAAACAGTTTCTCAGACCAAATGGACGTCATACAATTCTTAGTTTATTTGATCGAGCCTCATCCTCAAGTTTTGTGTTTATCCTTTGAGATAGATACAGGATTTGAGGTATAACGCTCTTTAATTTAAACTATGAAAAACATAGGGTCAGTTTGATTTTATATTTTTCTAAACATTATAATGTCCTTCTGAAGCGAGCGACAGAATTTTGATTCTGGTGACCGACAGCTTCTTACGGGCAACTTCTCCAAACCAAAATAGTGTCGACAGCTTCTGGAGACTCCTCTGGGGACAAGTTTCTCTTTCCATTTAAATCAGGAAAGTACTATCTTCATATATCGATAATTTATCCATATCCCTCTTGGACAAAAATTACCCTTCTTTCGTTGACATACTTTACCCATTTCTATCTTGGGAAAGTACGACCAACTCTTTGGACTTCAGGACTGTCTGTTTTATCACCTTTGAACAGAGGGGTTCAGGAGGCCATTAAAGACTCTTTAAATCTTTTTGAGGGGTTAGACCCCAATAGGTGTGTTGGTGGACTAGTTCCACCCGGGCAGTGTGTGTTACTAAAAGGGTCCCGCACTAGGTCATAAACACTTCACATATCCCTTCCAAATTTGATTTGCTATTTTGTAAATTAAATCAAATTGTGTTTTGTTGCGCGTGCTTTAAAATTTTCTTATATTAATTAAAATTTTCTATTTCAAATTACCCTTTTACTAAAAATTTTAAAATTCCCACAAACTAAGACTTCCCCGGTCTACAGACCAGCCTTTGTAAATTTTCAGTGCTTGCACTAAAGATTACAAGGTTTTGGCCATATAGCTAACCCCAAAAATTTCTGTTTTAAAGCTGCTACAATGGCCTACCCAACGCTGACCTTTTCCTGCAACTTGCTAACAAGCCATGAAGCCCGCAATGTTGCTCCCACCATTAAGTTTGGAGCAAGATTTGAAGACCTCGAGGTTATCCTCGGGAAGGCTCCGCTCGTCATGATGAAAGTCAGCACTCTGAAAATTTAGGAGCCGTCTGTTGAATTTGACCTGAACTGCCTTCAAGAATTCCTTTCCTACAAGAAAGCCAAGACCACTACCATTGGGGCACCCACCAAGCCTGATGTCGCCGCTGCTGCTAAGGGGAAAGAGGTAATGATTATTGAAGATCCGACTAAGGGATTGGCTATCCCACCACCAGTATTCGAAATCAAATCAAGTTCAACAACTGCACCACTAATCCAAACTCATAAGAGAAACCACAACAAAAGGGTTCGGAGGGCTACGAACACCCAAACTCATGAGGAAATATTTGTCGAGGAAAAGCCTCACCAAGAGAAGTTACGATTGCCAAAAGTATATCCACTTTTTTGCGAGGGAGTAGATTCTATCCTTTGATGGATACCAATAGGTACAAAAGTATCCAGAAGATCGCCTCTATATTACCATCACTTCATGGATAGGGTGTGGAGAGAAAGAAACATACTCTTATCACCCGCTTCAGTTCAATTTTTCATAGGCTAGTTGTCAAAGAAGGTTGTTCAGTGAGTAAACTACTTAAGAGAGTGGGACATGCAATATCCCCTCGCATGAAGAAGGAAATTTTAAAGGACGTCAGATCCACCAAACGATCTTAGAAGTTAATTGAGGCTTTGCCTACTCGTATTCCCGTCTGGTTCCGCTTGGGAAGCAGAGTCAATGCTGCTATTGTCACCACTGATCCTATGGCTACCAGGACCACAGTTCATCGGCCAGTTAAGTCAAGACTGGGTCCAAGAATCCTACTAATCACCCAATACAAGGATGTTCCTACAATTCCAAAGGAAAAGATAAAGAGATTACCTGATACTGTAGTTGGTCTACACCATAGGGAGCATACTCTTCCTCGACATACCGATGTTGTTGTTAGGATACTCTATCCTGAGACATCATTGTCAAAGAAAAAAGTATGGATACCCAAGGTCGCTATACAAATACAGTCCGGTAAGCCTGCAGGGTAAGATCATGGAATCTAGCCAGGGTGCGGAGTATCAGACATCGTCGCAATAATTGCCAGTGAAATGGAAGAACAAGAGGAGGAGGTCCAGCAGGGTCCTCCAGATCTTAAGTCAATCCAAGAATCAATGATTGAAGAAAAAGTTGAAAAGCTCAGGGCCGAGATTTCCAAGTTGGCTCGAAAACATGGAGTTTCATCAATAACATTGATCAAGATTTTGACTATAATAACTACCTTGAAGAAGATTCATGGATGTCCATGTCATAGAAACCAGAGCCGCTACATTTGCGCATGAGGCTCAACTTCTCGTCAAAGAGAATGCCATAGATGAGCTGCACAGAGCTAACCTCATAAGGAATGAACAAGTCAGTCAACTGAAGAAATGGATAGAAGAGATGGCCACAACCATGACCTCCATGGCCACCATTCAAGGGCAATCACAAGCACCAAACTAGCATCTCCAGATATCAACTAAACGGAGATAATACACATTACAGATGAAAGAAGAGAAGTTGCCTCGGCAAACAGAGATGAGCAACAAAAGAAGGATTCTCCATCAGGCACCATGCCGAAGAAAGAATTCAAGAAAATGGTTGAACAAGTTTGGGAGGCCTTAACTCAATCTAAGGGTGCATTGATTCTAAAGGGTAGACCTTACCCGGAAGAATTCGTTGTCGTACCCTTCCCAAGGGTTTTGTTTCCCCAAACTTTAAAATTATTGATGGAATTGGAAATCCCAGATAATATTTAGCACACTTTCGAGCCTATTATGGCAACACAAGAAATAACGAGTCTTTACTGTTCCAACAGTTCGTCAGCAACCTATCAGGGATCACCTTTGATTGGTATGCTGATTTGCCCAACGGATCAGTAAAAACATTTGTTGAGCTGGAATAATTATTTGTGAAAATATTTGTCGGAGCGCAACATCATGTCTCTATAGGAGAGCTCATGATGGAAAATCAAAAGCCCAACGAGACTTTGGTTGATTACATCTTGAGGCAGAGAAACCTTAGCATGAAGTGTGAACCTCAGCTATAGAAACATCATGCAATTGAGATTTTACTCAAAAGAATTCATGGCCCAGTAACTTTCATGCTCAAGGGACTCACCATCAAATCCTTCGAGAAGCTACTCAGTAAAGCCAGCAGTCTTAGAGAAGAAATCAAACATATGAATTTGCACGAGAAGTCCAAGGCAACCAGAGTATTTGAAAAGAAGTCAGGAACAATAGCGACTGTCGACAAAGGAAAACAACCAATGAAGATATATGCAGAAAATCCTCATCAATCTTCTTCACAGCAGGCTCAAAATAGAATAGCCAGTCCAGCCAGCGACCATCTCAAGAAGGATCATATCGAACAAGGAATAAGAGAATATCTCTAGCAGAATGGCAAAAAATGATGTATTCTTTCAAAGATGAAGTTGTATCCAAAATATTTAGAAGTCTGATGAAGAAGCCTGAGTTTAAACTACCATAAACAAAGAAACTCAAGGAATTTGATAAGAAAAATCAACCAAATTATTGGCTGTATCACTGATTGCTCAAACACACTATAGAAGAATGCTTCATCTTTAAGGATTGGCTCGAATAGAATCTTAAAGAGGGGAACATAACTATCCCGAAAGAATATTTAAAAGAACCTGAAAAATGTTCTATAAATATGATTTCGGTTGAACCACTCTCTCCGATTGATCCATATACTAGAAAAGAGGGATTGAGTACGACTTGGGACAAACTCAAGAAGGTCTTAAACCAAATCCAGAATTCATCAAAACAATCTTCCACATACACTGGAAAATATGGATGGAGTATGGTTTGGAGAAAATCATCTCAAAAAATATTGAATCAAATCTAGAACGCGTCAAAACAAGCCTTCGTTCAAAATCTTCAGTCTGTTAAGACCAAGAAGAAGATTTCACCACAAGAGCCATCATCATCAAAGACAAAGAAGAAGAAGAATACTGCCATAAAGATTGATAGCATGGAGGGTAAGATAGGGGTTGTCTTTGCTAGATTGGTTGTCTCATATTCGGGGAAGAAAATCCTCAAACCCTGACTTTGTATGACTTATGAATATAATGATCATGATTTCAGCCATTTAACTGTTTCTTGTGATGATGTAATCAATTATGACCAATCTAACTTTGATCTTGATTCCCAAAACGATCCTCAAATTGTACTTGAGTCTGACAAACTCATTAACAAAGCCAAAGAAGACACCAATGATAACAGCTACGAAAGCACCGGGAGTGAGGAGCCAATCCTTGAGCACCATGATACACCGCTTTCCATCAACTTAGATCTTTTTGACAAAGAAGAAACACCAAGAAATTCAACAAAGGTACCTCAAGAAGAAGAAATTACATAAATAAACTTAAGGAGCAGGAAAGTGTTACCCCCCGAGAATAGCTCTAGTTGATAAAGGAAAACTTAGTAACTTGAGAAGAATTACCTCCACCTCCACCAGTGGAAGAGCCACACAACTAAAAGAAAATTGGAGGACCACACAAAGTGGATTACAATGTTCTAGCTCATCTTAGAAAGTTGCCAGCTTGATTAAGCATCTATGATGCTCTGATCCTATCAAAGGAGATGAGAGAGTCTCTGGTTGCAACATTGCTCGACCCAGAGATTTGCTTAGCTCAGTTGGCCAGCACATCCTCAGATGAAGTTTGCTCGTTGAAATAACAGTCTGGGGTGACCTTCACAGATGAAGATTTGCTGCTCTATACTGCCGATCACAACCGACCCCTCTACATCTCCGTCAACATCAGCAGATTTGTGTTGTCCAGAGTTATAGTAAATTATGGAGCATCTCTCAACTTGATGGGTGTACGGACAATGACTTATTTGGAAATCCAAACTCAAGAGCTTACAGAAAATAAAATGATTCTAAGAAGATTCAACCAAAAGGGAGAACGAGCCCTTGGATCGATTACATTGTTTATGAAGGTTGGAGAACTAGCAATAACCGCCAAGTTTCATATCATCAACGTCGAAACCTCTTTTAATGCTCTACTTGGTCAACCGTGGATTCATGAACACAATATGGTTCCAACATATCTACACAAATGCATTAATTACTACAAAAAAGGACAAGAACATTGCATCAAAGGAGATCTACAACCATTTTCAGTTCATGAAGTTTGCATTCATGAAAATGCTGCCTACTACGTGCCTCCAAGGAAAATTGTCTTCTCTAGCTAAATTGCGAAAAAAAAGTAAAAATCCAGAAGAAGTACAATGGCAGGGCCATTCAACTCTGCTTCAGCGATCCTCCACCACTCCTTTGCAACAAGTTAGTGGAGGTTCTTTAATATCTACAACCTCTAGCACTTAGTAGGTGGGGTCACTATGGGGTAACTAAAGATGAGTTACCCTAAGGACTGCTGAACCTTAAGGTTGACCTTAGATGTTGGTCTAGGGCTAGGGCACTCACTCACAATCACATACACTCACAATCACTCACAACCCTAAAGTTTCTAGGCTTTGGTCCCTTGATGTTTTTGGGAGACTCATGTAGGTGGTCCCCTAAACCCACTAGCCCTAGGCTAGAGTTTGGCTAAGATCACTACATAGAGGACCCAAAATGGGGTTTTCATTGATCCATGGCTTATTGATGGTCATTGGCACTCCAACTCTAACAAAACACCCAAACTACCCAAAATCATCAAAATTGGCCAAATTACCAAAATACCCCTCTTTACCCCCAAAATGCCAAAATTCCAAAAATTCCCAAAAATTCCTAAAACCTCCCAAATATTTTTAATTTCATTTTTCTCAACTATCACATTACCCAATTTGGCCAATTTGACCACTTTTAACCTAAACCCCCAAATTTCCCTTTAAAGGCCCTTTCTTTTCCNTTCCCAAAAATTCCTAAAACCTCCCAAATATTTTCAATTTAATTTTTCTCAACTATCACACTACCCAATTTGGCCAATTTGACCACTTTTAACCTAAACCCCCAAATTTCCCTTTAAAGGCCCTTTCTTTTCCAAACCTACCTTAAATGTCTATCCAATTGGTCTCAATTTCCCCCTAATTTCAATTATAAGCTTAAATTCAACCTTGATATGACCAATATAAACCAAATACAAGCTCAATTGGTCCATGATTGAACCCAATTTTGAGCCAAACCAAAAACTCAATTTTGGCCCTATGACTTGGTTCCACCAAATTGAACCCATAGTCCACTCAATTGGCCACAATTTATGTTGAAAAACCTTAATAACATCACCATACATTAAACTTGACCTTTAATTGGCCTTGGTGAGGACTCAATTTCATTTGATTTCAACCTAAGTCCAAAAAGCCCCAAATTTGCCCCAAATTGGCCATGTCTCAAAATGTCACCAAATTGAGGGCCTTAATCCCAACATTTCCACTCCATCTCTTCATACAAAATCTTCAAAACATCTCCCTTGATAATGTGGACAATTCAATTTGGACTTATCCCTAGCCTAGCCCAACCTAGACCCATGTCTAACCCAACATGCCCAAATTGGCCAAATTTCAAAATTCTCTCAAATTGACCTACCAATTGAACTCAAAATCACTTCAACCCTTCACCAAAAATCTGTATAACAATCATCTACACAATGTTGATCAATTAATTAGGATAATTGACATGGATAGCCTAGCCCAAACCCAAACTTTGATCACTTGAACCCACATTGAACCCATGCATTAAAGATGGCATAACTACCCCAAAATCTCCAAATTAATGATTCCACAAACATTAGTTGGTCCCTAGTGACCAGTCTAAACCTCTTAAAACCACCTAAAATAAACCATGGACCAAAAGACCCCTAAATTAAGAGATTTCATGCCATATTTGCTTAAGCTGAGGATATTTTTGCCAAAACAAAGCCTAAACACATTAAGTTGCTTTGACAGATTCCCCTGAAAGCCCTGAGCACCTAGCCACCTCCACCTGCCATGATCGGCCGGCCTAGTCACCGGGGAAGCTCAAAACTGAGAGACACCCCCATGGAACTTCACCCAAATAAAACCTTGAGGGCAGCTCAGCCAAATTAAAATTATAGAGCTCCTCTGCCCTCTACCTAAACAACACAATGCACCCCCTAATTGGCCATGACAGCCACCCCTTAGCCATTTTTATAAAAAGCACCTCCCACGGCCATGGGAAGAGGTGTTGAAAATTTCTTAGAGAGACCTCTCCAAACTGACCACAAAGCTTCCCTAAGATCTTCTCAGTGCATTCCAACTGTTTTCCCTCACCAATTTCCACTGTCGGAGTTCAATTTTGAGCTCGAAATCTTGCCAGAAATCAGGACAAAGCCCAATACACCTCCACAGTCATAAAATAAAAATACCCTCTTGCTCAGTGAACAGAGGAGAACAATGTGGAAATAATTTTAAGTCCATGTGATACATATTTCATTTTTAATTAATTAAACAATGATTTGAATGTTTTGATTCTCCATGCATATAGGCATATCACCATGGCTTGAAATTTTAGTTGCCTCTGTCTTAGGGAACATTCCTTGATTTTTCTAAAGTCAGAGGAGGTCTCTAGACAGAGAATCATATTTTTCAAGTTTATGTGCATTATTTGCTTAAAATAATCATGAAAATTAGCATGTTACTTAGAAAAATCCAAGAAAATTTTAGAAGGTTTATGATGACTAGAGAGCCTTTAGGAAAACTTCTCATGAGCCAAGTCCTTCAAAATAAACCTAATCTTCACAAACCATAAACCACTAAGATAAATAATTTTGAAAAATACAAACAATAAAATGACTTGATTTATTAATTTTGAAAAGATAAGTTAATAAATTTCTAAATTATTAGAATTTGGAAGTTTATTAAAATAAAATGAACTCAGGACTTAGGAGTATGACTTTTGAAGTCAATAATTAATCAATTTAATACCCCTATTTTGATTTTCGACTTAGGGGTATAACTTTTGAAGTCAATAATTAATCAATTTAATACCCCTATCTTGATTTTTAAATGAAATTCAAATCATGAATCATGACCACCTAAAGCTTAACCTTTTCAAAACTAATTAAGACACTCACTAAGATCTAAGGGCTTAGTAGTGACTTAGGCTAAATCAAGTTTCATTTAAATGAGGATTAGAAAAGTAAATAATTGAAAATTAGAACATCTTTCAAACACTACAAGCCCAATCTTAGGCTAAATCAAGTTTCATTTAAATAAGGATTAGAAAAGTAAATATAGCTTAGTAGTGACTTAGGCTAAATCAAGTTTCATTTAAATAAGGATTAGAAAAGTAAATATCATTAAAAATTAAAACAACTTCCAAACAATATAAGAACAATTATGACCAAAATTTGGCAAAGTGTTTCAATGACACTAACTTGCCTCTTTAAGGGTCTTCACCCACATAATCTTCAAAATTAAATTACAAATGATAATTATCTTACTCTTAGGGATAATTAAGACATCAATGTTCATTAAGCATTAGGGTGTTTATAGGATGAATTATTAAGCGACATAATAAGTTTAAAAGAACTCGGGACTTTTCACCAGGTGATAAGAGGGAAGCATGGACTTGCTTCTTTCTCTTAACCTGTTGGATATCTCGGAGATCTACTAAACTTAATATATTTTGCTTGGCAAAGTCATCCTTAATTAAACTTCTAAGGACCCACCAAGATATGACCTAGGGTTAGGTAGGTCGTCAAAATTTTACTTCCCTGTTTCATATAAACTGCCTTAACATGCCTTTTGAGTTTCAGGTGGTGGAACGAGAAGACTCTTCAGGTACGCTTTTACAGTTTTCAGCATCGTCATTCTAGTACTTTCATACTGTAATTTTATACCTACAAAATTGCATGCTAAACAACAGTGACACCCTCCATGAAAACTAAAACTATCAGGATAGCCACAAAACCAAAACCAAAACCAAAACTAAAATTAAAATCAACCAAGATAAAATTCACCTCCACAACATTCAAAATATTAAAACAACTCAAAATGTAATCACAAACATCACACAAAACTACAACTTCATCTAAATTAAGATATCTCTATCGGATGATCGAGAATTCCTCGGAGGAGGTAGCCTACGGTACTAACGAGGCTTCCCACGGTCTAAATAAAATTATGGAACTCATTAAGTTAAGTTTAATAAGTTCATTTAGACTAAGTGAATCCAATAGAAAATAGTGGTGACGAAATGAGGGAACGGTAGGATCCTAACCGGTGTCGCTCTAATTAACTTTAATATGGCCCCACAAAAATTTAAAGAACTTCAACCATAGAGTCACTTGATTTGACATCATAACTTGACACATTAGAAAACTAAAACTCGTCACAGCAAGGAGCTTGGAGCTAGCATGATGGGCAGCATGACCATCTTCAACAACAAAACCTGTCTTCCCCAGCTAAACCAATCTTCCTTCCTTAGATATAAGCAATAAAGCCGTAGGACTTTGAGGTTGCTTACTTATGCAACGTAAATCCTCACCTTATCTTTAGGCCTTTGTACAGCCCTGCTATACAACATAATCCCTAACTCGTCTTAGGATTCTGAGATCGTTGTTCATCACGACCTAAACCCTCACATCTTCCAGGCTATTTGTGTGATAGTTTCACACGAATGTAAGCCCTAACTAATAAAATTGGTAGGATGAAACACCTAAATATTTCTCCTCAAAACTAAAGCCAAATATTAGGATAGCTTGGGAAGTTACCGAGGTTCTCCTCTGGATCTATAACATCCCGTAGTTCTTCCTCCTTTGGACTCTACAACAAAATGTTCCAAATTTGAACCAATCCCCTTTCACACNACGCTTAGAAAGAAATAAGTAGTATTGCTCTTGATTACCACCTTTAATTCGAATCATAAATTCAGACTTATATTTCTGCAAAAACTGTTCAAAAGAGAATATTTCGAAGAATAGAAAAGTTATTTGAAATCGTCTCATTAGCTTATGATAATATTATTTTGAAATTAGGAGTAATGACTTTTCACAAATATAAAGCATTGAACACTCGAGCTATATTGAAAACCAGTAAGTTGAAAGTTTTCATTATTGGAAATTCGCTCATTTTTTTAGGGTTCTACACACTATCCATGATCCGTAGACTCCTTGAATGACACACATACTTACATGATTCATCAATGATTCACAACATTTGGTCCCTATCGGGGATTTCATAGTGGAAGTGTATATGGAGATACTATTAGGACTTGAGAATGATTCCGACAAACGCCTAGTATGCAAACACATGAAGTTTTTCTCTGGGCTTAAGCAATCACCATGAGCTTGGTTGGAAAGGTTTACTAATACTATGAAATCTAATGGTTATTCTCAAAGTTAAGCTAATTATACTCTGTTTATAAAACACACTCAGGAATGTAAGATTACTGCGTTGATACTATAATGTGGATGATATGATTTTTTCTGCTGATGATGAAGAGAAGATCTCAAAATCAAAGAAATGCTTTGTTATGGAGTTTGAGATCATAGACCTAGAAACTATAAAATATTTTCTAGGCATAGAGGTAGCAAGGTCCAAGAAAGACATCATTTTATCATAGAGGAAATACATTTTAGATCTAAAGGAGGCATGGATGATTAGATGTAGCCTACTATAACTTCAATAGATCCTAACCAGAAGTCAAAGAGGGAAGAAGAAAGCATCTCCATATATAAGGGAAGATATTAAAGATTGGTAGGAATATTTTTCTACCTCTCACATAAGTGGCTAAATATTTTATACTCCGTAAGTATTGTGAGCCAACACATAAATCGTTGGTTATGGTTTATTTTTTAGAAAACCGGTAAATGAGAGGTGGAAGTATACACTGTTAATTATGTAACGGTTTTGCTACTTTGTGGAATAGGAAATGAACAGTCAAAAGAGGAAAAGAAGAGCCAAGAAGCAGAAGCGAGGAGTCGGGTGGTTGAATAAATGAGATATGAATCATAAAGATCAGGAAGCCAAGGAGGTCAATTCGCCTATAAATTGACGTGAGATAGAAGGAGATATAAATTGATGCGAGATAGAAGGAGATCGAGAGGTGGAAGAAATTCTACTGAATTATCTTGGAGTCGAGCGACATGCGAAGAAGAGGTGAACAATGCGGGAGAAGCCTTAGCCGGCGACTAGGAGGCCTAAAGAAGTATTGGCGTAGGGGTCGAGCATTGGAAAGGACGACGTTGACTGCTCGAGTAATACAAGAAAGTTTTAGTGGTGTTGCTCCTTGATTTTTTCGTGTTCTTGGGTATTTCCATGTAAATCTTGGTGTGTTTTTCTGGGATTGTTCTGTTGTGATTTTGTTTGAAATTTTATTCCAAATTTTCTAAATTGGTGTGATGGTATGTCGCGGTGTGATTTTATTTCTAATTGATCGAAGAACCGAGTGCATATTCCATCGCAACACATAATCCTAGTTTTCTTTTTTATTATCGGGTCTGATTTTATTCCTTTCCTAATATAGGAGTCTTCCCCTTCTATTTTTCTTGTAATCGTCTTCTATAAAATTGAAGTGGATTAATTATTTTTTCCCTTCCAAACATGACACAAACTATATTAAATTTTGAAAAATTTACCCTTATTGGTCTTTATTGAGACATCTTAAGCTGGTATACTTGCTCCTCCTTAAATTTCAGATTGCTATTTTGATGTTTTTGCTAGTTAAATTCTCTATAGTTTTCTTATGTAAAGATGTTTGTTTTTTTCAATTTGTTATCAGCTCAAATATCCATCCACTGGTTATTGCTTCCCACCCATCAGAGCCAAATCAATTTGCATTAGGCATGACAGATGGTTGCGTTCATGTACTCGAGCCACTGGAATCTGAGGGTAAATGGGGTGTCGCCCCTCCTACTGATAATGGTTCAACTTGCAACATGCCCTTAGCTACTCCAACTGGAACATCAGCTTCAGATCAGCAACGGTGATGCGTGGATGGTCTATCTGGATTTCTTATTTCCTTCTTATACTTGCCAAATGTAGGCCTTCAAACAGAGGTATGTTGCTTTATGAGTAACCATAGAGGTGGAGAGAGGTTGAGAGAGAATGATGGAAGAGAGAGATTGACGGATAGAATTAGTGCATGATTCTATTGTTGCATCCATTTCTCTGTTTTCTTACAAAATTTTTGAAAGATTTACATGCATACCACACAATTCCTATGTATTTATATATCTAAGTCCTATACTTCAATTTTTACATGCNAATTCAAACGCCCCACAAAAGGAAGAAAAATTTGGTTAGGATGGTATTACCCAATTTTGATTATGATGTGTGGAAAAAATGTATGCGTAATATTTCTAATTTATTTAAATGGCATTGTTGGTAGAATACTTTAAAACTAATTATCTACGGGGAAATGCATGGTAAAATAACAAATGAATAGGCCGCGTAATACGCTGAATAAATGCATGAAAATTATCAGGTATTAATTTTTAAAGGTCGTACGAGTGAAAAATAGGTATAAAAATCAGTGTATTTTGTATTTTGTATTTTGTTTTTTGACCCCCCGAGAACTATACCTTTTATTTTATTGACTTTTTTTTTGTTTTTTAAAACGACAGATTGAGATTTGTAGTGCTGCCTTTGGACGGCCTTTGGCAAACAGATGGAGGTTGTATCAACACATTATGATGTTTATTTGTTAAGGAAAGCTCTAGCCCAGCATGTCATGCTATGTTGGTTCCAAGTAAATGTGGATGAATCTCTTAAATTAAGCTTTTAATATTTATGAGAATTTGTTGCAGTGGGTAGTGTAATGTAAAAAAAAATGTACTGTGCTTTTGGAGCCATGATAGAACTAAGTCCCAGTTGACAAAATATCTGCCAATTACTATTGTGATTTAAATGGGAGTGTTAATTGTGTCGTATGTATAAATATTTATATATACATATGTTGAAAAGGTGTATTTCAGTTTGAAAAGTTATAAATGGTAATATTTTTGATGTGATGTGAAGGAATTGAAAGTCAAATATACTGAAAAAAAACTTTGGGCGATAGATATCTAAATGCATAGCACTTTGTTGTGACTGTCCCAAAGTAAGATTTTAGCTAAAATCTTTAAAATAATTATAAAATGGTTGAATTGATGATGTTTAGAGCTAGAACTAAATTGTTTTGAAGCTTTGTTGTTATTGTGCATAAGAAACAATGTTACCCTCATGATTACAATGATGAACCAGTTGGCCGATAAGATCATTGTTCATGATGTTTGCCATGTCGTTGGAGATAATGCGTTGAAAATAATTCATTATTTTTATTAGTAGAACAAAATAGTGCTTTCATTTGATGTATATATGAGTATATGCAACTTTAAATTAATGTTATTAAAATATCAAGAATATAATATGACTTTAAATATTGTATGTATCCTTTTCCCTTTCAAGGAAGAGGGTAAAGTTGAATGTGAAAAATCTAAATATGTTTGTAATAAATAAAGTAAAGTTATGATATTTAATTTGATAAATGCTAGTATGTTTCAATAATAATTTGAGCCGGATTGTCTAAACTAAAATTTTAATGTGTGATACTAGTATCCTACAATTTCATTTTGATATAAAGTGTTCAAATTATATCAATACAAGGATCATGTATAAATTCATCTTAACCTTGAGTAATAAATAGACTAACAGTTATACTCGAGTTATTTGCATTGTGATTAAAGATTAACATACTCCTATTTTTGCTATATAATAAAACATTAAGTTAAAGTATTAATTTATATGATTGAATATGTTTCTTCGTTATGAAGTTAAAAAGAAATAGTTCTTTTGTGTTGTGACACAATCTTAAATAATAGAGTGCAAAGTTTATTATCTAAATTTATCATTCATTGAAGTTTTAATGAACCTTAAGAATAAAAATGGAATAAAAAAGTTGATGGATTTAACCTAATTATGATAATCATAAGAGAAATAATTAAACACAGACACACACACACACAAATATATATATATATATATATATATATATATATA
>JXCR01145774.1:135110-170717 GCA_002079205.1 Phalaenopsis hybrid cultivar
TATATATATATATATATATATATATATATAATTATTTATATATAATCTTTAAAAGTGCAAATCCAGTTCTATAGTGCAACTACTATACAATTGATGAAATTGAATCATGAAATTTATCTTTATCTCAAACAATATGTTTATAGTTCCTCTTTATTGGGTGGAAAAGTGAAGGAGGTCAAAGGGGTTGCTTTCTCATGTTCACCACAATCCTCAAAATGTTTTTATCTAAATGATCAGATGCGTCATTTGAAGAATATTATACTATCCTGAATGATATATTACCTTAAAATGAATTTAACTATTTGCAGGAAGAAAAATTTCAAAATTTAAGTTAGCTTAATTAAAAGTTTCAACCTACCTTACGGGTGTAAGATATAATTTATTTTACTATGGGGCTTGGTATCTCTATGAGGGCAAGCACTTGTAGTTAATTACTTCTTGGGAGTTGTGGCTTTTGAAAATATTTTTGATTAAAGTATTACTTATGTCAGACTTGATTATATGATAAGTTTCTTGAATATTGATATTATAGAATCTCTGGTCAATTGATTAGTTTGAAAGAATTTAATCAAAATTAAAAGATTAAAACTTACAATTCAATGATGATGTATAATGAAAAGGCCTTGAGAAAGGGTTAGCCATCTATGCGAATAAGGTATGCCCTGAGAATTAAAATTGTGAATTTTTTGGAATAGGATATGCTTTTTGATTAGAGGGATTAGATTTGGTTTTAAAGAGTTTGATTAGGTATTATGGTTTGAGTAGGGTTTGACTTGGAATTGATTTGGTTTGAATAGAGTTTGATTTGGATTAATTCACTCGAATTGAAAACTTGAGTTGAGGAATTTTTCTTATGGTTGTCGATTTTTTTTGAAAGTGTTTGAAGTTTATTAGAAGGTTCGAAATGTTTGAAGTTTTTCAAAATTCATTCAAGCTTGTTTGAAGTTTATTGAATTTAATTAAAGTTTGCTTAAGGTTTGTTGAAGTTTATTGAAAATTACTTAAAGTTTGTTTAAAGTTGGCTGAAGTTTGTTTGAAGTTTTGAAGTTCATTTGAAATTACTTAAAATTTGTTTGAGGTCTGGAATTTGTTTGAAGTTAGTAGATGTTTATAAAAGTTTTAAATTTTGAAATGATTTTAAAATGTTTTAGGTTTATTTCTGAAATGGTTTTAAACTATTGAAAGTTTAAGTCTTGAAGCCTTAAGATGTTTTAGTTTTAAAAGATTTTGTAAAGTTTTTACTTTGAAATTTTTTTTAGACTTAAAGTACTAAAGTGTTAAGGTTTTCAAATTTTTATTTCATTTTAAAATTTTTTTTTTATTGTTTGGTTCTTGGAAAGTTTGGAGTTTTGAAAGTTATTTTGTAGTTGGAAAGTAGTTTTAGATTGAGGCGGTATAACTAAGGTCTGATTCAAGCTTGATTTACTGTGGCTGAGAACTTGAACAACTTGGAAGAGTATTGATTGAAATATATTTGGTTTGATTTGAGATTGAAGGCTTAATTGGAGTTAAGATATGATTGATAATGAGTACTAATTGAAGCTTAAGATGTGATTGATTGGAGTTTAATAGAATAAGGAGCAGGACATGCTGGAAGGATTCCAAGATGGAAGTGAAATCCTAACCCTAAAATAAAACTAGACTTTATCATGAGGCTTAGTAGGTAAACTAATATAATTTTTGGTATAACAACCCTAGTTAAGATGCCGGTAACTTTTCATCATCTTGGGTACATTAGTATCCTTAAACTATTAATTAGTTGAAAAATTTGAGATCTCCATTATTACCATTGTGATGGTGAATATAAATCTGATTATTATTAAATGGTTCGAGATGTCTTTATCAATAACCATTTGTTACTTTATCTTAGGACACCTACATAAGTGTAAGGTGACCAATTTGCAATTACACATTTAATTAAGTTTCAAAAGATGGCAAAAAACTTTATCAAATTTATATTTAATGACTAGTGTGCAAAACAGATATGTTATAGAATTTAGAATTTTGATTAATGGCTTCCACATTATGGGTACTACGCAAGTATACGTATCATTTCAAGTAATATAGAGCTTTCATTAAAAACCACAATTTCAAACTCACAGGGAAGTCTAAAATTTCTATTTTAAATTAGAAGAATTTCTACTAAAACTGCAAATAAAATTTGTAGGAGAATAATATCAAAATGTTTGTAAAAGGTTAAATACTAAAGTTTGCTCATTCTAATTTAAAGCTAAAAGTAAATGCAATTTTTCTAAACTAGTTATGTGTAAAGGAGTTCGAATAATATGAAAAGTCTTTCCACTTGCAAAGAGATTATAATCAATGTACACATGTTTAAAGTTTAAAAATGTGGTTTTGTGACAAATAGGAGCATACTTATTCTTCACCATCTCCGAGTGCATAAAGATCATTGGCTAATCCAAAGGTTCCAAATTCTCTCAGGTTATTCTGGCTGGGTTCTAACCTCTCCCAGATTACCCACTGTGCCATCTCTATAAGACTAATCGGTCCTAAGGTACCAAACTTGATCCACCTTAAAATTACGTATTTTTTTAAGCACATTTATACTCAATTTTTGAGGATATTATGTTCTAATGAAAGATATTTTTTGTTTTTGGTTGCAGGTGCAAGAAAAGGAGTATAAGAGTAAAAAGGAGTAAAAATATATTGAAAAGAAGCAAAGTGGGCTAAATTGAAGAAAAGTACCAAACTAGCTGAACTAGTGCCTAAGCGCTAGAAGTAGAAATTGGTTGGCACATAGGAGTGCAGTTTGTCACCTAGGCATCACAGTTATCTTCTAGAAGAATCATTGAACGATGCTGAATTTTGAAGAGATGTCTGAAGGAACCCTTGGGTCATTTTTGAAGCTCTATAACTACAGATTAATTCCAAGAGGATAAGGGGATGGATCTATAAAGTCTTATAATGTGTGAGTGTGAAGTGTGTGAGAAGTATTTTTTTTGAGTCTTTGTTATTTCTGGAGTTTGTTAGTCTTGTAAGTAGTGTTGGAGTTAGAGAAGTCATAAAAGTTTGGTGGAGTGCTTGAGGGAACATTCCAGATAAGTATTTATATCTTTGTCCTTAAGTTTTGTACTTTAGATTAGAATTTTATAAATACGTTTTGTTTTGTTATCCCCTTTCTTTGTGAGTAGTTTTATTTTCTTTCTCCTTGCAATATGAAGTAATTAAGTAAGTGATTTTGTTTTGTTTAGAACATTTTTTAAAGCTAAAAATTGTGATGATATTTATACTGGTCCTTCATTTACTTTACAAATTGGCCACTTCTATTGTTAAAACCTGTTGAGGAACTTATAGACCCGAAAGGGCTAAGATTTCTTGACTTGTGAGTGTCACATTCTACCTTGGAAAGATCAGTCACGATCATCTAAATGGGAGTGCAAATAAATAGGGAGATAAGATTTGATGAGTGTAGAATTGATGTTTTTAGAGTGACAGGCAAGATTCTTTAATTAAATTGGTTTAGAAATTAGAACTAAGAGTCACTGGTAGGTCCTATAGAGAGGGCACAGTAGGTAATTTATAAGTGAGAGATTATAATCTACCCAGAACTACTATACATGCTGACACCAACTTTAGATTAGCCAATATTTTTTGCACAATTTAAAAGAAAGTAAAGAAATAAGTACGTTCCTATTTGTCACAATATCACATTTAAGTTTCTAAACAAATTTTGAAATCCTACACTGATTATGAATTATTGACAAGGAAAAAATCTCTTTATATATATTATCTAAGTCATTACATTTACTTTTACTTGCATATAAAAGAATTTAGTAAACTCAATTTTCATCTTTAGAGTTGATGCAATCTTAAGTAAAGATTTTTTAAAGTCAGAATTCTCATATTTCATTTTATTGTTTTCTTGTTTTCGGCTTTCTTGTGGGATCGATACTGGGGTTTTTAAAGACAACTCTATATTAATTGAAACGATACATATACTTGCATAATACCCTAGTGAGAAAACTATTTCTTTAGTTTTTATCATATTACATTTGGACTCACTAGCCGCTATATATCATTTGGGTCAATTTTTTGGCATATTAAGGAACATAAATATTTGCGTAATTGCGGGTCGGGTCAAGTTTTTGGTGTCGTTGCCGAGGAAGTGAAGAAAAAACAAAACTTTAAAGAAAATATCTCTTTCAGAATTTTCTTTGAAACTTTAATTTTTATTCTTAAAAGTTTTTAGTTTTATTTACTTGAAATTTTAAAAAATTACAAAAATTCAAAAATAAAAAAAAAAGCTATTATAAAAACCAAAAAATAATACATTTTTTCTGCAAAAATCTATAAAAAAGAAAAAAAAATATTTTTATTACTTTAGCAATTTATTTTCTGAATTTTACTTTTTGTATTTGAAGTTCATGATTTGAAGATTTAGTACTCTATGATTCTAAATTAGAACGAACTATAAGAAGAGTTCAAAAGCAAAAACAACTTTGTAATTTTCAAAAAATGGCAAACACATCACAAAATAACATTGAAACTTTTACTAATAAAAATAAACATCAAAATTTACAAAGACCTTTAATGGATTATGCTAGCCCTACAATAGATGAAATTCACTTAAGTATTCAAATCCCTGCTATAGCGGCTAACTCATTTGAACTTAAAAGTCTGCAATAATTCAAATGGTGCAAAATAATCATTTTGAGGGAACACCAACTGAGGATCCTAATTTACATCTTGTAAGTTTTCTAGAACTTTGTCTTACATTTAAATATGATGGCGTATCAAAAGATGTGATTAAACTTAGACTTTTTTCTTTTTCTTTAAGAGATAAAACTAAGATGTGGTTAAACTCATTAACACATCGATCTATTAAAAATTGGGGAGAAATGACACAGAAATTCTTGGCTAAATATTTTCCTCCTTAAAAAATTACTAAGCTTAATAATGATATTACTTATTTTATTTAGTTTGAAGGGGAGTGAAGTTATGAGGCTTGAGAATGATTTAAGGAACTTATTAGAAAGTATCCGCATCATGCTTTACCTAAATGGTTAATTATTCAATCATTTCACAATGGGTTAATAGGTTCCCTTAGATCTATAGTTGATGCCACTCTTAGAGAATCTTTAATGTCAAAATCATTTGATAAAGCACATGCCCTAACTGAAGAAATGACCACAAATAATTTTCAATGGCCCTCAGAAAGGGTAAATCCAAAAAAGTGGCTAGTATTCATGATAATGATGCTTTTACCATTTTCATAGCTCAAGTTGCTACGTTATCTAATAAATTAGATAATTATGTTATGAATTTTTCTCAAATACCTCAAGCAAGTGAAGAAAATTTATTAGGACAAACCAATGATTCTCAATCATTAGAAATGTTACATGCAGCTGCTAATAAACCAAATAACCCATATTCAAACTTTTATAACCAAGGTTGGAAAAACCACCCTAATTTTAACTGGAACAATTCTAGAAGTCGAAATCAACAATAGAGGAATAATCAAGCAAAACCAATAGGAAACTGGAACAATCAGTGTAATTCTAACTATCAACCTTCTTATCCTCCTGGCTTTAATAACCAACAATTTAAGGAAAAGAAGTTGTCTATAGAAGAACTAGTTTTGCAAGTGGGTAATTAGATGCAAAGTCAAAGTGCTGCAATAAGAAATATTGAGAATAAAATTGGACAAATTGATAACGTACTTAGCAATAGACCTCAAGAAACACTTCCTAGTAATATTAAAGTAAATCCTAAAGACAAAAGATCAGAACAAGAAAAATTAAAGCTGTTAAACTTAGGAGTCGAAAGAAATTAAAATTTAGAAGTTAAAAAGAGATTGAAGTTGAGAGAGGGATTGAAGAACCTAAACAAATTATTTCTAAAGACATAGAATGATCTGTCTCTCCAATTAAAAATGATTTAGAAAGAACACCACCTCCTTTTCCTCAAAAGCTGAGACAACAAAAGCTTGATCAATAATTTTCAAAATTTTTTGAGATATTTAAGAAGCTTACAATCAATATTTCATTTGCAGAAGCTTTGAAACAAATGTTGAGTTATGCCAAATTTATGAAAGATATATTAAACAAGAAGAGGAAGCTTGAAGCTCATGAGACTGTTGCACTGAGTGAAGAATGTAGTGAAATAATTGAAAAGAAGCTTCCTCAAAGCTTAAAGGCTCAGGTAGCTTCACAATACCCTGTGCAATTGGAGAGAAATTTTATGGAAAAAGCCTTATACGATTTGAGAGCTAGCATTAATCTCATGCCTTTATCCATTTTTCAAAGGTTAGACTTAGAAGAGATTTCTCCCATCATTCTAACCCTTCAGTTATTTGATTGATCTATTACTTATCCTAAAGGGGTTATAGAAGATGTATTTGTTAAGGTGAATAAATTTATCTTCTCTCTAGATTTCATTTGGCTAGATGATCTCGACTTTCAATATAGATGTAAAATGTGATGTATGCAATTATATGTTTAATTTCCTTAAGAGTTATTCTTAATTAGTAACAAAGCCAAAAACTTGATCCAAAGCAAAATCTTGGTAAGTTTTCCATTATGAAACAATTAAGAATACATTTATAATAATTAAATATGACATACTAAAGAAGTATACATATCGTTATTAAGTAATATAAGACTTTTTGATTAATCCCAGAATATCAAACCCACACGGAAGATTGCAATATGCACTTTTAAAAAAAATTGGAAAGTTTAGATGACAAAAATCTACTTATGCAAAATATTCCTACTTATACTTAAGATGATATAACAGGAATGAAAATTCAATTCTTTTTTGTAATTTTTGGTTTATGAAAATAAAGTAAACAACTAATTAACTTTAGTAAATATTTGCATGATGAAGGCAATATAAATAAAATATTTTTTTCCTTATCATTAATCAGTAGTAAGTATAAAAGTTCTGTTGTGGAAGCATGCAAAATGTGTTGTGCCAAATATGAGCAATAATATTCTTTACCCTTACTAGAGATGCTATAAAGAACAGGTTGTGCCAAATAGGAGCAATAATATTATTTACCCTTACTAGAGATGCTATAAAGAACATTGCTCTATAGTTTGAATAGTCTTGAAGACTGGTTAGGTAGGAAAGATACTAGCTCTCCTTCTAGAGTTCCCTCTTATCCCTACACCTGGGGGCTAATATCTCGTATCAAAACCAAAAACTATAAATCAAGTTGGGGGCTTTAGCGTGTCACTCTAAAGCCCTCTGATTCTACACCCTTGAAAAGTTTATTTTCCTATTTATTTACACTCAAACCCATGAACTACATTGTCATTCATGAAATCAATATGTGATTCTAACCATTTGTTGACTGAGACCGTACCATCTCGGATCTTACATGTTCTCACAACAAGTATTAACATCTTAATTAGCCACATCAAGAAGTAAATGATGAGCAAGGTTTTAAATCATCACAACTTCTTCCAACATTAAAGTATAATACTTCACACAACTTCCTTTAAATACTTAATTACTTATCATTTTAAGGAAAAAGATAAAGAAAACTACTCAGAATCCATGGAGAAAACACAACCACAAATGAGTTTAAAAGTAGAAATCATACACAAAAATAAGAAATCTAAGTTAAAACCAAGTGTAGTCACAAAGATAAATACTTAACTCAAATCCTATCCACCAAATGTCTTGAAGTTCCTTTGAATTCTCTTCCTTCACTCACAATACAAGACCAATACTCAAAATAAAAAGAAAGTTGCCAGCGACGGTGATGATGGGCGATAGTTACTTGGATGAATGATGGCTATGGATGTCTAATGACTGGCCTCCTCCTTTGATGATCCAAGTCTTCTTTAATAAAAATCCAAAAGGTGCTTTGGTCTCTTCAAAATGTGTCTCCATTTAATGAATCTTCTAGAAGTTCCTTCTTTCAAAAGCCATCTGAATGAACTTTCGTGCCATAAATTATTTCTCACATTTTTACCAAGGGTTGCTTCAAACACCTCTTCAAAAATTTGTCTAAATTAAATGAATCATCAAATAACTAATTCCGACGCTTAAGCACGGCTCTCTGGCGCATAAGCGCAAATGCTGGGTGCTTAAGCGCCCTAGTTCATTTTTGCACCTTCATCATTTTTGCTCCAAATTTGAACCTTTTTCACTAATTTTTGTATTTTTCAACCATTTGATTGTACCTGAAAGAAAGACACAAATAACTTCCATTAAAGCGCAATTTCTTAAAAATACATATAAAAATGTGTATAAAACCACTATATATTTTTTGTGTATCAAAATCCCGCAAACTTAAAATGTTACTTGTCCTCAAGTGACCTTTCAATCTTTAAAAACTAAATAAATAGATGATGTATATGAGTTTCTTTAGCAGTTACTAAAATTTTGATTTAGAAATATAGTTTTTAAATTTAGAAAAAAATTAGTAAATGAGACCAACTTAGAGAGTAGAAATTTTTAATGTTAAAAAATATTTCTATCTAATTCAAAAATACTGTAAATTCTCCAAATATAGCTTTTAGGAATTTTATCTTCTCCACTTAAAAATTTTTACTAAGCATAATTTTACTTACTATATTATATCCTTATGCTTAAGAGTTTCTCAAGTCTTATACTTTTGAAAGATCTGATGTGGAACCAATTTTTGATTAGACACTAATCCTCAAGCTTCTCCTCCCTTTTTCAAATTTTTGTTTCTTTTTATTTTTCTCTTTTCCTTTTTCTTTTTTTTTCTTTTTTCTCCTTTTCTTTTTCTTTTTCTTTCCTTTTTTCAGGCAAGGATTACTATATCTGGATAGGCCCTTAATGATTTTGAATTTCACTCATCTTTTTCCAAAACAAAGAGTTGATATTTTTCTTTCACTTAAAAACATAATAACAGTTTTTAAAAATTACTTTCAATAAAAGAAATTTAAGTTTTGAAAATAAAAATCTAAATCATCTAAATTTTTAAAAAGTAGAATTTTTCCTACTAAAAATAGTTACACCATACTTAGTATTTTCCACACAAAAAATTTTTTTAACTTTAACTTTTTATTTATTACTATAAATTTTAACTAATATCTCTTACTCATTTCTATGTTCAAACTTTTACTTCCCTAATATAACTTCAAATACATGATCATTTTTTTCAAATCAAAATCAAATTTATTTGAAATACATTTGAGAACAAATAAATTTTTATGTTCTTCAGAAAAATTTTCACCCCCCAAACTTGAATTTTTAATAAAATAAAACATTTTAGCATCATATATAAATATTGGAATGACTGAAAATTTAAAATAACATGCTTGCAGGAATTTTTACATCTTAAATATGCAAGTACAAAAATTAAAAATAGGAATGAAAATTAAATTGATCAAAGTTTAATTTACTTAACATGTACAGATTCAATAGACTTCTATGTAGTGAAGTATAACATAAAATCAAACAAACACACTAACAAAAATACATGACTGCAACATAAAGAAAAATATCTGGTAGTGAATTGAAAATTTTAAACATGCAGCATTTAAGTAAAAAGTTAGCTATAATCTAAACCTTTCTAAGATCCAAAATTAAGTTTAGTATAAACTAACTAACTACAATAAACAACAAAGTTAACATAATTATTACCACCAAGCATAATAACTACTAACAAAAAAATAATTACATCATAGTAGTGTTTACTAAACAAAGTACAACAAAAACTATCAGTCTCAATAATAACAATTGAAAACACAACAAAAAGTATAGAATAATTGCGCCATCAACAATTCACAACAACACATAAACTAAAAATCAAACAAAACTATAGATCCAAGCTAATCATCCTTATCCTTTTCATCTCTCATCACTATGCCAAGTAGGTGTAGGCTCATATGGTGGATATCTAGGATATTAAGGAAAAACGACATCCTGATTCCCTCTCATGAGGTTTTCCATAGCTAAGATGAATTTACCCTCATAATCATTTTGTCTCTTCATGCATCCATCCATATGCTCTACAAAATGTTATAAATTTAATACCATATCGGCAGTGTAGTTGAAATTATCCAAAATCCTCTGTAATAGCTGTGACTGAGAATCAAATCTAGAAGTCTGACCCTGAGATGTAGAAGCACGTGAAGTAGAAGCTCGTGACATAGAAGCAGCAGAACTACTAGAAAATCCTCCTCTCCATCTAAAAATGGAATGATGTGAATAAGATTTCACATTCACACTGGTAATGAGCTTAAGAGGTTTCAAGTTCTCCTCCCAACTATCAAATCTAACACAAGCCTGCTCGCATAAAGAAAAGATCAAAGATGCACATCCCAAACTTGCAGTAGTAGTAGCATCGACATAACTGGTAATAACTCCATGAATCAAAGCTCCAATGTAGATGAGCTTGAACTACTAGATGAAATAGTTTAAATTTTCTTGATCACGTGTTACGTAACAAAGATGATTAGTAGGCAGCAGACGAGCAAAAATAAAATAATGCCATGCCTTTTTAGTGGCATCCAACTTTAAAGTAGAAAAGTTATCTCTGTTTTTATTTATAATTTTCCAAAGTCCTCTTCCAATAGTCAAAAATGAAATAATCTCATCTAGCTCCTCGTCAAGTAGGACTATACTTCAAATAAAAACACAAAGTGCTTGGGACAAATGCTAAAATTGATTTATTACCTCGGGTGAAAAAGGCACTGTCTTTCCCCTCACCATGACTCCTTTTTTAGCTTCAGGGAAATTTGCATAAAACTCCTGCACAATAGAAATCACTGCAACAACAGAAAAAAAGAACTACTCCCTGATATGTCTAAAATATATTTAGACAAATTTTATACCTATTTTTGAGATATTGTGCCTTAATGGAATGTATTTTTGTGTTTTTCTTTGAGGTACAGGTAAAAAGATGAAAAATGCTTAAAGGAATGAAAAATGATAAAATTTAGAGCAAATAGGTGAAAAATATGCAAAAGTGCTTTGGTGCCTAAGTGCCAGATCCGACGCTTAAGCGCCGGTTAAACAGAGAAGGCTGTGCTTAAATGCCAGAGGCCCCGTGCTTAAGCACCAGTGGCATTTATTGGATGAGTAAATTCAGATTTTGCAAAATTTGAAGAGGTTTTCGAGGCACCTATTGGCTTAATAGGTGGTTACAACCACCATGGATGAAAATTATTGCGAAAGGATGCATCTCTTGGGCAAGACACATTTTGAAGAGATACCAAGACACCTTTCAGAGAATTATAAAAGAAGGAAGATTGAGACTTTGAAAAGGGGTCCTGGCAGTATTGGGAAAGTTTAGAAAGTTTTAAAATTGGTGAGTTAGTTGGAGAGATTTTCAGGCACCACATATTTATGCTTTTTATTTTTAGTTTTATATCGAGAGTGTTGTAAAAGAGAAGAGATTCAAATGAACTTCAAGAGTTTAGTGGAGGACTTGAGATAAGTTTTTATCTTTTATTTTAGACCACTTTTGTTTTTAATTGAGACTTGTTGTTGGTTTGATAATGATTTCTACTTTTAAACCAAAGTGTGATTTTATTTTCTCCATGGATTCTGAGTAGTTTTCTTTATCTTTCTTCTTAAAATGATAAGTACTTAAGTGTTGGATGGAAGTTGTGGAGAGTATTGATCTTTAATATTGAAAGAAATTGTGCTGATTTAAATCCATGTACTTCATTTACTTCTTGATTTAGCCAATCCAAATGTTAAAATTTATTGTGAGAACANCATTTTAGTAACTCCTAAAAAAACTCATATGCATATCATACATATTTGGTTTTTAAAGATTGAAGTGTCACTTGATGATAAGCAACATTTTAAGTTTGGGGGATTTTGATACACCTAAAATATATAGTTTCTTAGACACATTTTATACCTACTTTTCAGATATTGCGCTTTAATGAAAGGTATTTTTGTGTTTTTCTTGCAGATACAAGTAAAAATTGAAAAAATTCTTAAAGTGAAAAAGGATCAAATTTGGAGCAAAAAGGTAAAAAATTGTGCAAAAGAGTTTTGGCGCTAAGCTCCGGTTAAACAGAGAAGGCCGCGCCTAAGTGCCAAGACCCCGTGCTTAAGCACTTGTGCCAGTTACTAGATGAGTAAAATCAATTTTTATGAATTTCAAAGAGGTTATTGAGGCACCCATTGGCTTAATAGGTGATTGTAACCACCATGGATGAAAAATTATCATGAAAGGATGCATCTCTTAGGCTAATACATCAAATCAAGACATGAAGAGATCCCAAGGCACCTTTTGGAAAACTATAAAAGAAAGAAGAGAGGACTTAGAAAAGAGACTTGAAAATATTGGCAAGTTTTGAAAGTTTTTTTTCTGGGGAGTTAGTTCAGAGAGATTTTCAAGAACCACTTTTTATTTACTTTATCCTTTTTGTTTTTTTTTGAGTGATTATAAAAGAGAAGAGATTCAAAAGAACTTCAAGAGTTTGATGAAGGACTTAAGATAAATTTTTATCTTTTTGTTTTAGACTACTTTTGGTTTTAATTGAGACTTGTTGTTGGTTTGACAAATCTTCTTTTAAACTAAAGTGTAGTTTTGTTTTCTCCAAGGATTCTGAGTAGTTTTCCTTACTTTTTCTTAAAATGATAAGTAATTAAGATTTGGATAAAAGTTGTGGAAAGTATTGATCTTTAATGCTGGAAGAAGTTATGATGATTTAAACCAATGCAGTTCATTTACTTCTTAATTTGGTCAATCCGGATGTTAAAATTTGTTGTGAGAAAATATAAGAACCAGGCTGATATTGTCTCATTCAACAATTGGAAAGAATCACATGAGGTTGTATGAATGAGAATGTAGTTCATATGAGTGTCAGTCAACAATTGGAAAGAATCACATGAGGTTGTATGAATGAGAATGTAGTTCATATGATTTCAGTCAACAATTAGAAAGAATCACATGAGGTTGTATGAATGAGAATGTAGTTCATATGATTGAATGCAGATAAATAGGGAAATATTCATTGATGGGTATAGAGTTAGAGGACTTTAAAGTGACAGTTTAAAGCTCCCAACTTGGTTTATTGTTTTAGGTTCTGATACAAGAATGTTAGCTTCCAGGTGGAGGGAATCGAGAGAACTTTAGAGTGAGAGATAGTATGTTCCTTGCCTAGCCGGTCTTCAGAACTATTCAAACTTTAAATTAGCCAATGTTCTTTATAGCATCTCTAGTAAGGGTAAAGAATATTATTACTCATATTTGGCACAACACAATTTGCATACTTCCACAACAGTAAGGGTAAAGAATATTATTGCTCCTATTTGACACAACACAATTTGCATACTTTCACAATAGAATTCCTATACATGGTATCTTCCCTACCTATCTGGTCTTTAGAACTATTCAAACTTTAAATTAGCCAATGTTCTTTATAGCATCTCTAGTAAGGTCGGTCTTCAAAACTATTCAAACTTTAAATTAGCCAATATTCTTTATAGCATCTCTAGTAAGGGCCTAGCCTGTCTTCAGAACTATTCAAACTTTAAATTAGCCAATGTTCTTTATATCATCTCTAGTAAGGGTTCTGCCTAGCCGATCTTCAGAACTATTCAAACTTTAAATTAGCCAATGTTCTTTATAGCAACTCTAGTAAGGGTAAAGAATGTTTTATCCTATTTGCTATAGATTAACCAATGTTCTTTATAGCATCTCTAGTAAGGGTAAAGAATATTATTGCTCCTATTTGGTCAACACAATTTGCATACTTCCACAATAGAATTCCTATACTTATTACTAATTAATGGTAAGAAGAAAGATATTTTCATATTAAATACTTTTCTTCTATAAAAACTTTAGTTATCTTTTTAATTGTTACTGTTTCGTTCAAATATCAAAAATACCAAAAATATTTAAATTTTAAATTCTTGCAAAAATTATTTTTTTATAAGTAATTATTTTTTAAAAAATAGAAAAACTTTCTAAAAAAGTGCATATTGCATAATCTTCTCTGTGGGTTCGATATTCAGGTCTTAATCAAAAAGTCATATATTACTTGATAACGATACATATACTTGCGTAGTATCCCAATATAAATGTATATAAATTAAAATTTTAAATTCTTATTTTTCTTGAGAATTAACTTTTTGGTTTTGTTGCAAAATAAAGAAATATAAGTGAAAAATACCATCAAAACTATTGTTATACTGTGCATAAGCATTAAGTATTCAGGGACCGAGTTTTTGGCGCCGTTGCCGGAGAATAAAATCTTTAATTAGTCGTGTCAACTTCATAAATCCTTACATATACAAAATATCAGGATCAGAAAGGAATTGAAGTTTTTATGGATGATTTCTCAATTTTTGGAACTTCTTTCAATTCATGGTTAGATCATTTAATGAGGGTTCTAAAACACTATGAAGAAACAAACTTTATTCTTAATATGAAAAAATGTCAATTTGTTGTTGCAGCCGCAATTGTTATGGGACATAAGATTTTCCGAGAGACATGGAAGTAGATCCAGCAAAAATTTATGTAAATTTTGAATTACAAACCCTACAATTTTAGAGGAATAAAAAGTTTTCTAGGACATGCTGGTTTCTATAGATGTTATATTAAAGATTTTTCTAAAATTTCCAAGCCTTTATGAAAATTGTTGGAAAAAGATGTTATTTTTATTTTAATGATGAATGTCTTAATGCTTTTAATTTATTAAAAGAAAATTAATCACTGCACCTATTATTATTTCATCTAATTGAACAAAACCTTTTGAATTAATGAGTGATGGTAGTGATTATGCTATTGGTGCTTTCTAAGGGCAAAGTAATGATAAAATTTTTAAAGTAATATACTATGCTAGTAAAACCCTTAATGAAGCTCAAATTAATTACTCTACTTCTAAAAAGGAATTATTAGCTATAGTGTATGCTTTTGATAAATTCAGATCTTATCTTATTAGAACTAAATGCATTGTGCATATTGATCATTCTGCTATAAAGTATTTAATGATGAAGAAGGATGCAAAGCCACAATTAATTATATGGGTCCTTCCAATGCAAGAGTTTTATTTTCAAGTCATGGATATGAAGGGCAATGATAATCAAATTGTTGATCATTTGCCAAGGCTTGAAAAGTTAAATGATAATTTTAATGATGAAATTAATGAAAGTTTTCTTGATGAACAATTATATGGAATTAATGAATGGCAAGTTTTGTGGTATGCTGATATGATAAANAGTGCTTTCTAAGGGCAAAGTAATGATAAAATTTTTAAAGTAATATACTATGCTAGGAAAACCCTTAATGAAGCTCAAATTGATTACACCACTTCTAAAAAAGAATTATTAGTTATAGTGTATGCTTTTGATAAATTCAGATTTATCTTATTAGAACTAAATGCATTGTGCATATTGATCATTCTGCTATAAAGTATTTAATGATGAAGAAGGATGCAAAGCCACAATTAATTATATGGGTCCTTCCAATGCAAAAGTTTTATTTTCAAGTTATGTATATGAAGGGCAATAATAATCAAATTGCTGATCATTTGCCAAGGCTTGAAAAGTTAAATGATAATTTTAATGATGAATTTACTGAAAGTTTTCTTGATGAACAATTATATGGAATTAATGAATGGCAAGTTTTGTGGTATGCTGATATGATAAACTTTTTAGTTAGTAACATTTCACCCTATGGACTTGATAGCCATCTACTAAAATGTTCATTTATGTTTCTAAATATTATTTTTGGGGTGACCCTTATTTATATAAATAATGTAAGGACTTATATATTCGAAGATGTGTACCAAATGAAAAAGCCCATAAAATTATACAAAAGTGTCATTAATCTGATTTTGGAGGACATTTTGTGGTTGATAAAACTGTATTTAAAATTTACAATCTGGATTTTATTGGCCTACACTATTTAGTGATATTAATTATTATATAAAAACATGTGATATATATCAAAGAGTAGGCAATAATTCTAGAAGAAATGAAATGCCCCTAAATTTTACTCATGAAGTTAANATTTAGTTAGTAACATTTTACCCTACGGACTTGATAGCCATCAACTAAAATGTTCATTTATGTTTCTAAATATTATTTTTGGGGTGACCCTTATTTAAATAAACAATGTAAGGACTTATATATTCGAAGATGTGTACCAAATGAAAAAACCCATAAAATTATACAAAAGTGTCATTAATCTGATTTTGGAGGACATTTTGTGGTTGATAAAACTGTATTTAAAATTTTACAATCTGGATTTTATTGGCCTACACTATTTAGTGATATTAATTATTATATAAAAACATATGATATATATCAAAGAGTAGGCAATAATTCTAGAAGAAATGAAATGCCCCTAAATTTTACTCATGAAGTTAAAATTTTTGTTGTTTGAAATTTAGATTTTATGGGACCATTTATACCATCTTATGGAGAAATTTATATTTTAATAACTATGAATTATGTTTCAAAATGGATTGAAGCAATTGATTTATCTCAATGTGATGCCAAAAGTGTTGCAAAATTTTTAAGAAAAAATATTCTTACAAGACTTGAAATGCCAAGAGTAATTATTATAGATGGAGAAAGTAATTTTAAGGATAGAATAATTGAAGCAGTAACTCAGAAACATGGAATCAAACATTCAATTGTCCCAACTTATCATCCTCAGACTAGTGGTTTTGCAGAAGTATCCAATCAAGAAATTAAAAGAATTTTGGAAAAGACTGTAAATCCTAATTGAAGAGATTGGTCTGCTAGACTTGATTTTGTATTATGGGCTTATAAGACTTCTAAAAAAAACTCCTATATGAATATCACCATATAGGCTCATAATTGGGCAAGCTTGTCATTTGCCTGTTAAATTACAGCATAAAGCTTATTGGGCAATAAAAGAGTTTAAATATAATATGCATGATGCTGGAGAAAAATAATTATTACAATTAAATGAGCTTAACAAGATGAGAAATGAATCTTATGAGAATGCAAAAAATTATTAAGATAAATGAAAATGTGGAAAAATCAAAGAATTTTGAAAAAGCATTTAGAGCCTGGACAAAAAGTTCTATTATACAATTCAAGATTGAAATTATTTCCAGAAAAATTTAAGTCGAGGTGATTAGGACCATTTATTGTGATAAGAGTTTATCCAAATGGAATTGTTGATATTGACGACCTTGAGATTGGAAGGATAATTAAGGTAAATGGACGCAGGTTAAAAGCTTATATAAGTATATATATATATATATATATATGATTTTGAAAAAAAGAAAAAAACAGCATGTTAATTTTGAACAATAGTTTTAATTTTGAAAAATACGAGACCAAACCGATCTCATATATTAAATAGTTTAAATGATCGAGAGCAATCTCACAAGGGATGCGTCTATCCCGAAGAATGAATACCTATTTTGATAATAAGGCTTGATTTAATAGACTTTAGAATTTATGACATCTGTTTGGTTTGCGAAACTATTTTTTATATAAGCCAACAAGTTTCCCTATCAAATATGGAAGATTAGATAGGGTTTTTATTAAGCTGGGTTTCAAAGTTTTCTATAGAGACAAGATCCTATAGTTAATTACATCTTAAGTAACTGAGGTTGCTTAAGAATACTTTTGATTTAGACTAGTTGTTTTGCTCTCAAGAATTCCAAAATTTTGGTTTTCAAGACTAGACATTTGAAGTTCAAAAGGGATTGGATCAAATAGGAACACTTATTTTAAGGAATCCAAAGGAATGAAAAGTAGGAGATGTCATTGATCCAGGGAAAACCCTTGTGACTTCCCAAGCTATCCTATTGTTTGGCTTCGATTTAGAAATGATATTACTTGATGTTTCATCCTGCCAATTTTATTATTTTAGGGGTTGGACTCACATGAATGATCATACAAAAAGCTTAGAAGATAGAAGGATTTACATCGTGATGAACGTTGACCTCGAATCCTAAAATGAGTTAGGGTTTAGATTGCACAAAATGATTGTACAAAAGTCTAATGATACGTTGAGTATTTATATCGTACTAGATTGACTACCTCAAAATCCTATGGCTTGTTATTTAATTATAAAGAAAGATATGTTGTTATAGATCTGGTTGCTCTCTCAAAGTTTTTCCTCTATTCATCCTTGGCTTGCTGCCCACGGTATTAACTCTAAGCTCCTCGTTGAAGTGGTTCAAAAGGTTTTACATTTTTCATGTCAATTTTTGATGTTCAAGTGTTATGGGGGGTTAAAGTTGGTTAGAGCAACATAGATTAAAATCCCACGGTTCCCTTGTTCCCGTACTACTATTTTCATTTCAATTTACTTAGTTTAAATGAGTTGTTAAACTCATTTAAACTGGGGAGATCTCCTTAGCAATCATGGGTTACCTCTTTCGAGAGACTCTCTTAAATTAAAAGGGACGTGTTAAGTTTATTTATTTATTTTTATTTTTTTGAAAAGGTTGTTTAAGTTCAATTTTTGAAAATTAGGTTTGTCTTAATTTTGAAAATTGTTGTTTTGAGCTTTTGAAAAGTATTTTAACCAAGCATGCATAATACATTAAAGCAGTAATAAATTGCAGAAATAAAATGATAATAATAATTTATAAACACGTACTTATCATCTTCTTGCCAATCCCACTGAAACGTTAGCATCCATAATCATGTATTTACTACAAAGTGAAATAAAAGCAACTACTAAGTGCTAGTGAAGCCTTACTGGTTTAAATTCAAGAAAAGGACACAATTCATAACTTGGTAGGTCCCTAAGGGTTTTAAGGATTATTTTCTGGAACAAAGCATAATGAGTTCAATTCTTCTTCAAAATGTCCAAAAGATTATACAAGTGTTTGGGGCATAGCCCTAAACAACTCTTAAAAATCCTTTAGACTATCTCAAGTTCATTTGTACCTATTATGTTGTTGAATAAATCATTCCGAGGTTTGTTAGGTTTAAATTGCGCACAGTTCACTATCTCAATTAACCCATGAGAAAGAGGGCAAGCAAGTTTGAGCTTGTAGAGCTTGAGGAAGATTAATTATGGTTCCATTTCTAACTAATCCTTAAGTATCTTTAGATTGAACTTAGCTCACTACAACGCTCAGAAGACATCGTGGGTAGACATGTAATTTTGAAATATTTAATTAAATGATTACCCTATGACTCATCCATTGGTTTGGAAATTCTAGATTGGTTTGTTATTGACTTCCTAACTTAAGTCCCCAACATTTAAATCATCCAAATCAATTCTTCTTCTAATGTTCAACAATTGGGATACTTGTAATTATACCCTTCTTCTTTAAAAGTGGGGTTAATTGGTTTCTACTTCTTCTCCTCATGTCTCAATCACTTTAGTTTGTTACTTAGTATCAAAATTTCTCCCTTTAAGCTTTTAACCCATCCTAAAAGTTTATTTAGGGTAAAAGGGAGGAAATTACAATTTTACTCCCAAGGCTCCTATCTTCATAAAATTTTTAAATCAATTCACATGGACTTGGAAATTTATTGACCTATCTCTCATGAATTAATTGAGATGCCAGAGAAGAAATCATATTTTTCCTATTTTTATTTTAATTTATATAATTATTTTAATAAAAAAAAGATTTACAAAGTTAATTTATTTAATCAATCAACTTATAGTTTCTGTCTTTGAGAAAGATATTGGNTCTATCTCTCATGAGTTAATTGAGATGCTAGAGAAGAAATCATATTTTTCCTATTTTTATTTTAATTTTTAATAAAAAAAAAGATTTACAAAGTTAATTTATTTAATCAATCAACTTATAGTTTCTGTCTTTGAGAAAGATATTGGAGGTTCACTTAGGTCAGAGGGACACTCACACCAAATTTTCATGAATTTGGGAACCAGTTAGAGTACACATATAAATGTCATAATACTAAATAAAAGATGGCAGTGACAATACATATGATGTGATATTGGATATATTTTAGAATTGTTGAACTAAATCATGAGATGCGAGACAATGATTCAGTAAAGTGGGCATCCCATGGAGGCAGTGACCCGATGAATGGATATGTCGTGGAGGCANAAGTGACAATACATATGATGTGATATTGGATATATTTTAGAATTGTTGAACTAACTCATGAGATACGAGACAATGATTCAGTAAAGTGGGCATCCCATGGAGGCAGTGACCCGATGAATGGATATGTCGTGGAGGCATTGACCCGGAAAAGTGGGTTTGGCGTGAAGGCAACAACCTAAAAAATAGGTGTATCATGGAGGTAGTGACCCGATAGAATGAAGATCCTCACTAGAGAGAATCATTCAAGTGTAATTAGTGTATGAATGGACACTCAAAATGCAACTCAAGCAATTTGGACTATGTAAGATGACATGTAAGGCACATAACACAAGAGGTACAGTGTTCAATTTCCTAGGGTATAGGATGCCACTAGGGAGAATTACATTGCCCGGTAAAGATTGACATGTAAAAGGGTACCCCCTAAGTCTATGGTGCACTTTGCAAGAAAACAATCAGACATGAATATCCATACAAAACATGCACTATGCAAGTGATCGGGAGATTGGGCCAAGGCAGCCGGCCGAACCAGAAGTGATGTAGACCAGGCCAGAGCAGTCGATTGAGGCAAAAGTGATCGGTTGATTGGGCCAAGTTGGTCGATCAAACTAAAGTGGTTGGTTGGCTAAGTCAGGGTGGTCGGTTAAACTAAAGTTTTATGTCAATAAGTTCGTGGCAGCAGGTCGAGGCATAAGTGGTGTTAATTCGAACGGGGCAGTCGATTGAGGCAAAAGTGATGTCGATCGGGCAAGGCAATTGATCAAGGAAGAAAGTGATGTCGACCAGAGCTGGGTGGCTGATCAAGTCAAAAGTGGTGTCAACTTAGCCGGGGCAGCCTTTCGAGGCAAAAAGTGATGTCGACTGGGTTGGGGTGGCTGGTCAAGGCAAAACTAATGTTGAATGGGTTGGGTCAGTCGATCAAGGAAAAAGTAATGCCGACTGGGCCAAGGTGACCGATCGTGACAAAAATGGTGCCGACCAGGCTTGGGCGGCTAGTCGAGGTGGAAAGCGATGCCGACCAGGCAAGACACATAGGGAAATGACAATTCAAAGCATACAATCATGATAACAATCCCACATAAGACACATAAGTTTTAGTACTTGGATGCATGACATAGCAGCCTCTTGTTTTGGTGGGGAGTGTGGGGTGTTTCCCCTCCATGTCCTCAGTAAGGAACTCTCCACATTGTTGTGGAATGGCCAAGTTACAACACTTTTCCCATTCCACAACTCCTTGCTAATTTGCGAGGTGAGCCATCTACAAAAATTTTCACTTTACAAAATCCAAACATCACAAACTTTCTAAGGAAGGTTGGTGAAAACCAAAGTAAGGTGAGATTGGGACTCCAACTTGCTAGGATTTAGGTATAGGGTTCACAAAGGGAAACACTCAGCTTCGCAAAGTGGTTCCACCACGCACGTGATTCCTAACTTAGTGGCTTTCTCTAGGAAATAATAGACTGACCCAAGAGAGTGTGGTCATGCTAACTAACTTTGGTCTCGACTTGACAACTTTCTTTGCATGGGTGACCTGACCCAGCATGTCTGCCCTAAAGCCCTAAACTAACCTAAAGCCGGCAAGGAGTGAAAGCACGAGTTTTATAATTTATACTATTGTGAGGGTTGTAGATGTCCTTGTTATTTTATTTGATCTTTCAATGTTCAGTTCACGTGCCGACGTACCTAAAATTTTCCTAGCTTTAGCTCTCCAAGCTATTCTACAAGTATAATAAGACATATATTATCCATAAAGTTTCTAACTCCTATACCCTGAGTTTTTCCTTACTAGCGCTATGGATTTCCTCTGTAGCTTTATCAAGATTTATCTTACCTTTAGTCCAAATAATGGTGTATCAACTCAACTAACTGATATCAATGTTCCACCAGTCAAGTACTTGAAGTACTACAAAGTGGCGCTCGCCGCTGCATGAACGTTGGAGATGGACAGTGAGTCAGTCGGAGGCTTGTCCTTCAACAAGGACAAGAGGAGGAGGTGACCAACGGAGAGAGCTTGAGCTCCTTAGCCACTAAGTAAAAAATGGTGTTTCACTTCCGAGAAAGGAAGGAGGTCACACGAGAGTTTGAGGTTGTCCGACAAGCAAATGTCGGTCAAGGATCATTGGCGAATTAGGATGCCAGCGGTACGAGCATGAGGGAGCAGGAGGCAGCCATTTCGTGAAGAGGTAGGGCATTGCATGGTCTAGTTGTGAGGATTGGGAGAGCAGAGCAATGAGGTTCAAATATGGTTTTTAATTATTTTATTATTATTATTATTACTTATTATTTGAAAGCCTCGATTTGTTCGTTATTTTCCTATTCAAGAAACTATATTAATATTGGTGTCCTCCCTACGTAAAATCAATGCTCAAACACGCTCGTGTGGGTTATTTCATCATCCGATGTCATCCAGAAAAGCTCGTTAACTATCGGGCCAATTCAAGCATGATTCCCATGCGGCGCGGTGAATGTCATACCTTGATCCGATCGATGTTGTTCGATAGGCAAAATGCTGACTGACTTTCACCTAAACTAGAGTTAAACTCTAGTAGAATGGTCTTGACAATGTGCATCTCGACGCACGTCGAAGGGTCTCAAATTTGTGTAAAAAATGCATCAAATTTGGTTTTCTTTGAATTTTTCTTTTTAATTGATTTTTTTAATTTCCACTTTAATTTTTATTTATCGGTGAAGTGTATGTACATGTAGATGATGTGAATTGTATGTCAATTATGGTGTACATATGTGTGGTGTAAGTGTATCTGGTGTGTGAATTGTGGGTACGTGTGGTACCCCCTAAGTCTAAAAGTTCCTCTGAAGGCATTCTAAATCTTTATAGGAACGCAACTTAAGTTTAAATATGTTGGTTCCAATTGAATCAACTAAATGTTGTGGATTTGAAACCACACATTTGAGACTATAAGGAGTCAAGAAATGATTTGAATTTCTAGGTGGTGTGGGTACAATACTAGTCCTCTAGGAGTGTCGGTAAGGAAACTGACACGCCTAAAATTGTGTTAATTTTTTTTGTATACATTTTATGATCATTTTTAATGATATTTCGCTATAATGGAAGGAAATTTTTATGTTTTGATTATAGTTGCAAGAAATATAGTTTTTGGAGAAAATGGAGCAAAAATGGTGAAATTTGGACTCAAATGGAGCAAGGAAGAAAATTATGACCTGGTGCATTTTGATATAATTTTTTATGCTTAATTTTCTTTACATTTATCACATATTTTTATGAAATTGCACTTTAATGAAAGGTTATTTTCATGCTTATATTATAGCTACATCACACGGAGTGGATTGGAGTTGAAACGGGGCAAAGCAGAGCAAAATAGGCAAAAAATGGGGTGTTGCCAGCAAGTTGGCACATAGGCACCAGTCTCACCTAGAAAATAGTGCCTAGGCTCCAGAAACGATTGTGGAATAATCTAACGGCCCCAGGAGTTTATAAGGCATCTTTTGAGATTTGGGAAGGCATCTTTTGAGATTTGGGAAGGCACTTTTTGGCATTTAAAATGTTTTGGAGAATCAAAAAATGTCCAGAGGTCGTAGATAGGAGTTGGAATGTTGATTTCTACCTTTTTTAGAGAGATAGCAGGGATTTGAGAAATATGTATAAGGAAGTCTACAAGCATTGCGTGAATTGGCAGAAGGCTTTGTTGGAGAGATTTTCATTTTTCTTTTAGAAGGAAAAAAGTTAAGTATTGTATGCTTCATTATCTTACAATTATTGTAAACACTTTCTAATGGATTTGTGTTGATTTAGTGGAGTTTTCTTTGAGTTTTATTCATTCTTCATGAGTATTTTTCTTTACTTTTTCCTTTTGTTATGAAGTAATGGCATGAGTAGGAAAATTTGTTTGATGTTAGAATAATTTTTTTTTCTATGTGATGAGTAATATCTTCTTTGTTTGATTGACATAACTTAAGTGACAATAGTTATGTTAAAATCTATTGTAAGTGAAACTAAGGCTCGGGAGAGCGGTGATCTTTTAACTTGAGTGTACTCACATTGTCCAGTTGGAAGGGGTGAAGTAGTTTAGGTGACATTGCAACTTTTAAGGAAATATAATTCAAGATCTGTTTCTATTAGAAGATTTTAGGTGACAACTAGTTGTATAAAACTAATAGAATATTAAGCTTACATATACACTCGAAGAGGATAAGTAGACATATGTTCCTTGTGACACATAATTTTTTACATAATTCTATAAAATCATTTACTGCTTATGCCATCATCTTCATTTTACTTTTCTTTTGCAATGAATTGGATGCAAGTTTAGGAATTTAGATTTGATTAGAAATTGTCCTATTTTATTAAAGTTATGGTATTTTCATCAGTTCTTAATTTACTTTTCAAACTAGACATTCATAATGTTAAAATCCATTGCAAAACATAATGACCCAGGAGGGTTATGATTTCACTCAACTTGTTGGTACCACACTAACCATTAGGATGGAGGGGAGCGAAGTCCACTTATGGGTGTATAATTGGTGATTCTAGAGTGACAGACTAGAACCTTAACCAATTTGGTCTTTAGTTTGGAACCTAAGGCCTCGTGAGTCTTATAGAGATGGCACAATGNCAAGATGACATGTAAGGCACATAACACAAGAGGTACAGTCTTTGATTGCCTAGGGTATAGGATGCCACTAGGGAGAATTACATTGCCCAGTAAAGATTGACATGTAAAAGGGTACCCCCTAAGTCTATGGTGCACTTTGCAAGAAAACAATCAGACATGAATATCCATACAAAACATGCACTATGCAAGTGATTGGGAGATTGGGCCAAGGCAGCCGGTCGAACCAGAAGTGATGTAGACCAGGCCAGAGCAGCCGATTGAGGCAAAAGTGATTGGTTGATTGGGCCAAGGTGGTCAATCAAACTAAAGTGGTTGGTTGGCTAAGTCATGGTGGTCGGTCAAACTAAAGTTTTATGTCGATCAGTTTGTGGCAGCAGGTTGGGGCATAAGTGGTGTTAATTCGGACGGGGTAGTCGATCGAGGCAAAAGTGATGTCGATCGGGCAAGGCAATTGATCAAGGAAGAAAGTGATGTCGACCAGAGCTGGGTGGCTGGTCAAGTCAAAAGTGGTGTCAACTTAGCCGGGGCAGCCGTTCGAGGCAAAAAGTGATGTCGACTGGGTTGGGGTGGCTGGTCAAGGAAAAATTGGTGTTGAATGGGTTGGGTCAGTCGATCGAGGAAAAAGTAATGTCGACTGGGCCAAGTTGACCGATCATGACAAAAGTGGTGCCGACCAGGCCTGGGCGGCTGGTCGAAGTGGAAAGTGATGCCGACCAGGCAAGACACATAGGGAAATGACAATTCAAAGCCTACAATCATGATAACAATCCCACATAAGACACATAAGTTTTAGTACTTGGATGCATGACATAGCAGCCTCTTGTTTTGGTGGGGAGTGTGGGGTGTTTCCCCTCCATGTCCTCAGTAAGGAACTCTCCACATTGTTGTGGAATGGCCAAGTTACAACACTTTTCCCATTCCACAACTCCTTGCTAATTTGCGAGGTGAGCCATCTACAAAAATTTTCACTTTACAAAATCCAAACATCACAAACTTTCCAAGGAAGGTTGGAGAAAACCAAAGTAAGGGGAGATTGGGACTCCAACTTGCTAGGATTTAGGTGTAGGGTTCACAAAGGGAAACACTCAGCTTCGCAAAGTGGTTCCACCACGCACGTGATTCCTAACTTAGAGGCTTTCTCTAGGAAATAATAGACTGATCCAAGGGAGTGTGGTCATGCTAACTAACTTTGGTCTCGACTTGCCAACTTTCTTTGCATGGGTGACCTGACCTAGCATGTCTGCCCTAAAGCCCTAAACTAACCTAAAGCCGACAAGGAGTGAAAGCACGAGTTTTATAATTTATAGTATTGTGAGGGTTGTAGATGTCCTTGTTATTTTATCTGATCTTTCGATGTTCAGTTCACGTACCGACGTACCTAAAATTTTCCTAGCTTTAGATCTCCAAGCTATTCTACAAGTATAATAAGACATATATTATCCATAAAGTCTCTAACTCCTATACCCTGAGTTTTTCCTTACTAGCGCTATGGATTTCCTCTGTATCTTTATCAAGATTTATCTTACCTTTAGTCCAAACAATGGTGTATCAACTCAACTAACTGATATCAATGTTCCACCAGTCAAGTACTTGAAGTACTACAAAGTGGCGCTCGCCGTTGCATGAACGTTGGAGATGGACGGTGGGTCAGTCGGAGGCTTGTCCTTCAACAAGGAGAAGAGGAGGAGGTGACCAACAGAGAGAACTTGAGCTCCTTAGCCACTAAGCAGAAAATGGTGTTTCACTTCCGAGAAAGAAAGGAGGTCACACGAGAGTTTGAGGTTGTCCGACAAGCAAATGTCGGTCAAGGATCATTGGCGAATTAGGATGCCAGTGGTACGAGCGTGAGGAAGCGGGAGGCAGCCATTTCGTGAAGAGGTAGGGCATTGCATGATCTAGTTGTGAGGATTGGGAGAGCAGAGCAATGAGGTTTAAATATGGTTTTTAATTATTTTATTATTATTATTATTACTTATTATTTGAAAGCCTCGATTTGTTTGTTATTTTCCTATTCAAAAAACTATATTAATATGGGTGTCCTCCCTACGTAAAATCAATGCTCAAACACGCTCGTGTGGGTTATTTCATCATCTGATGTCATCCAGACAAGCTCGTTAACTATCGGGCCAATTCAAGTATGATTCCCACGCGGCGCGGTGAATGTCATCCTTTGATCCGATCGGTGTTGTCCGATAGGCAAAATGCTGACTGACTTTCACCTAAACTAGAGTTAAACTCTAGTAGAGTGGTCTTGACAATGTGCATCTCGACGCACGTCGAAGGGTCTGAAATTTGTGTAAGAAATGCATCAAATTTGGTTTTCTTTGAATTTTTCTTTTTAATTGATTTTTTTAATTTCCACTTTAATTTTTATTTATCGGTGAAGTGTATGTCGATGTAGGTGATGTGAATTGTATGTCAATTATGGTGTACATGTGTGTGGTGTAAGTGTATCTGGTTTGTGAATTGTGGGTATGTGTGGTACCCCCTAAGTCTAAAAGTTCCTCTGAAAGCATTCTAAATCTTTATAGGAATGCAACTTAAGTTTAAATATGTTGGTTCCAATTGAATCAACTAAATGTTGTGGATTTGAAGCCACACATTTGAGACTATAAGGAGTCAAGAAATGATTTGAATTTCTAGGTGGTGTGGGTACAATACTAGTCATCTAGGAGAGTCGGTAAGGAAACTGACATGCCTAAAATTGTGTTAATTTATTTTGTATACATTTTATGATCATTTTTAATGATATTTCGCTATAATGGAAGGAAATTTTTATGTTTTGATTATAGTTGCAAGAAATATAGTTTTTGGAGAAAATGGAGCAAAAATGGTGAAATTTGGACTCAAATGGAGCAAGGAAGAAAATTATGACCTAGTGCATTTTGATATAATTTTTTATGATTAATTTTCTTTACATTTATCATATTTTTTTATGAAATTGCACTTTAATGAAAGGTTATTTTCATGCTTATATTATAGCTACATCACGCGGAGTGGATTGGAGTTGAAACGGGGCAAAACAGAGAAAAATAAGCAAAAAATGGGGTGTTGTCAGCAAGTTGGCACATAGGCACCAGTCTCACCTAGAAAATAGTGCCTAGGCTCCAGAAACGATTGTGGAAGAGTCTAACAGCCCCAGGAGTTTATAAGGCACCTTTTGGGATTTGGGAAGGCACTTTTTGGAATTTAAAATGTTTGGGAGAATCAAAAAATGTCCAGAGGTCGTAGATAGGAGTTGGAATGTTGATTTCTACCTTTTTTAGAGAGATAGCAGGGATTTGAGAAATATGTATAAGGAAGTCTACAAGCATTGCGTGAATTGGCAGAAGGCTTTGTTGGAGAGATTTTCATCTTTCTTTTAGAAGGAAAAAAGCTAAGTATTGTATGCTTCATTATCTTATAATTGTTGTAAACACTTTCTAATGGATTTGTGTTGATTTAGTGGAGTTTTCTTTGAGTTTTATTCATTCTTCATGAGTAGTTTTCGTTACTTTTTTCCATTTGTTATGAAGTAATGGCATGAGTAGGAAAATTTGTTTGATGTTAGAATAATTTTTTTTTCTATGTGATGAGTAATATCTCCTTTGTTTGATTGACATAACTTAAGTGACAATAGCTATGTTAAAATTTATTGTAAGTGAAACTAAGGCTCGGGAGAGCGGTGTTCTTGTAACTTGAGTGTACTCACGTTGTCCAGTTGGAAGTGGTGAAGTAGTTTAGGTGACATTGCAACTTATAAGGAAATATAATTCAAGATCTATTTTTATTAGAAGCTTTTAGGTGACAACTAGTTGTATAAAACTAATAGAATACTAAGCTTACATATTCACTCAAAGAGGATAATTATACATATGTTCCTTGTGACACATAATTTTTTACATAATTCTATAAAATCGTTTACTGCTTATGCCATCATCTTCATTTTACTTTTCTTTTGCAATGAATTGGATGCAAGTTTAGGAATTTAGATTTGATTAGAAATTGTCCTATTTTATTAAAGTTATGGTATTTTCATCAGTTATTAACTTACTTTGCAAACTAGACATTCATAATGTTAAAATCCATTGCAAAACATAATGACCCGGGAGGGTTATGATTTCACTCTACTTGTTGGTACCACACTAACCATTAGGATGGAGGGGAGCGAAGTCTAAGGGGGAGTGCAAATATATAGGGAGATAAGTTCTTATGGGTGTATAATTGGTGATTCTAGAGTGTCAGGCTAGAACCTTAACCAATTTGGTCTTTAGTTTGGAACCTAAGGCCTCGTGAGTCTTATAGAGATGGCACAATGGTTAATCTCAATGTGAGAGGCTAGAATCTACTTAACATAATCAAATCAATCAGGAACTTAGCTTTAGATTAGCCAATGTTCTTTATTCACCACTAAGAAAGGTAAATAATAGGTATGCTCTTATTTGTCACTGGCCACATTAAATTCCAAGCATTTCATTCTTACGCATTATCTAGGCCGTCACATGTGAAAGGTAGTTTGTAACATCTCAAAATTCTCCAATCCAATTTCTCTAGTTAGGATTATATTTGGATATAGGTTTGTGTTTAGGATTATTTGATAGAAAACACCCTTAATCATCATTTTAAATTAAGGCCTCACAGTAGTAGACTACAATTAGCCTAAAATATTCTTACCTTGCTTCTTTGGGGAATCAATACTTTGGTCTTAAAAAAAAAACTATACTACTTGAAACGATACATGCACTTGCATAGTATTCATAGTGTTTGATCTATCTATTAAGTTCTAAACTTTACAATATATTTGTTTTGCATACTAGCCGTCATAATTAAATTGGGTTAAGTGTTTTGTCATGGAATTAAATATCTACATAATTGTGGGGTGGATCAAGTAATTGGTGTTGTCTCTAGAGTTTGAAATTGAAGTAATTACACATATATGTATCTGCACATTCNGCCTCACAGTAGTAGACTAGAATTAGCCTAAAATATTCTTACCTCACTTCTTTGTGGAATCAATACTTTGGTCTTAAAAGAAAAACTATACTATTTGAAACGATACATGCACTTGCATAGTATTCATAGTGTTTGATCTATCTATTAAGTTCCAAACTTTACAATATATTTGTTTTGCATACTAGTAGTCATAATTAAATTGGGTTAAGTTTTTTGCCATGGAATTAAATATCTACATAATTGTGGGTTGGATCAAGTAATTGGTGTTGTCTCTAGAGTTTGAAATTGAAGTAATTACACATATATGTATCTGCACATTCTAGGGGGCATCAAGTTTTTAGAGTCATTGCCAGTGAGGCTACGGTAAGAACTTTAGGAGAATTTTAGTTAAAATGGATGTATTAGAATTGGAAATAGTAGTGTTATTATCTAGTGTGTTTATTTATTATTTGTTTATTTTAAAAATATAAATAAAATTAATATATATATATATATATATATACATATACATATATATAAACAAGATGGTGGTGCAAGGTGCTCTGTTAGGGTTTCCCTCATGGCGGCTCTCCACTGTTGACTGGTAGGAAGGTGGNTAACTTTAGGAGAATTTTAGTTAAACATGGATGTATTAGAATTGGAAATTGTAGTGTTATTATCTAGTGTGTTTATTTATTATTTGTTTATTTTAAAAATATAAATAATATATATATATATATATAAACAGGATGGTGGTGCAAGGTGCTCTGTTAGGGTTTCCCTCATGGCGGCTCTCCACTGTTGACTGGTAGGAAGGTGGTGGAGGCCTAGTTTCAGCTTCTAGTGAAGACCTCTTCTCTCTTTTCCCCCTCTTTGGCTTTTTTGTTTCAAGTTTGATAGCTTCCCGGGTTTCATTGATTTTAAATTTTACGTGCACTGTTACATTGGTTCTCTACTCTCTTGTTAATACATTTGGAACCTTCTTTATGTCTTCCTAAAAATGGCAGTTGAGCTTCTGGCAGCTGACCCAAACTTTGTGGGAAAATAGTCATATGCAGCTGTTACAGGTTTGGAACCAAGCGGAGCCTCTATTGGAGATAAAATTGTTTTTCCACAAGTTTATTATGATTTAATGGAAGGAAAAATTGATTGTGACTTGATCCTGAAAGGAAGTAAAAAGGTAAGGAAGCATGCCATTATTTTTTCTCAGCAAGAAGTGAATGACCTAGTAAAGAATTACAAATTTACTTTAATTGGAAAGTTCCTTATGGCCCGTCCTAAGATGGATTCCATCAGGAAAACTTTTGTTGATTTGAAGCTAGCGGGGAACTAGAAAATAGTGCTTTTCAATGGATGACATGTCAAGATTATGCAAAAGTTTTTTCTAAGAAGTTCATTCAAATTGAAGATAGCTCTAAGAAGCTTCTAAAGTGGACTACAACATTTGACCCAAAGAAGGAACTTCCTATTGTACCTATTTGGTTCAAACTCCCTAATATGAAACCCCATTTTTTCTATCAAAGAGTCTTGTTCTCTATTGGAGCCTTACTTGGTCGTTCAATGAAGTTGGACATTTCTAAATTTAATTTCTCAGTATCCTCTGTGGCTAGGATTTTGATAGAAAGAGATATTACCTTGCATCCAATAGATGAGGTGTGGCTTAGGACAGCTCATGATGGGTACTGGCAATAAATCATAATGGAATAGCAGCCTCATTACTGTAATCACTGCAGTATGTTTGGGCATACCATGATCACTGTTATAGGTTACATCCATGTTTAAAATCTTCTTCAAAATCAGGGAAAGGAAAAATAAAAGCCAACAGAATCATTAGAGGCTCTACAGAGAGACAAGCTGATGTACAAATTGTGGAGAAAACTGGTGAGGTAGAAGATCCATTAGTGGCATTAGAAAGAGGACCAGCTGTTGTACAAATGGAGAAGACTACAGAGATGGAGGGGGAGCCTTTTGTCGTTGATCCTACCTCCATCCCCCAAGTAGAGACTGTTGTTGAAGTATTCGCAGCAGATGATACCCCACAACAGGCTCAAACACAATTGTAGGATGGTCACTCCCAGATCCTAATTTAGTCCAGGAAATGCATCAGGTAATGAAAGTTGAATGGAAAATTTAGAAAGGGAGAAAGAAGAAAAAAATACCTTCGGAAGCCTAAGAAGACACTTATAAACTGGAGGCTAGCAACTCATACTCTACTAGAAGGGAGTCTCTCACTAGACTTACTAGGGGAGAGCTAAGTCCTTTTGCCATGATTAATCTACTTTATTGGAATATAAGAGGGATTGCCCACCCCCTTTCTCTAAGAAGGCTACAAAACTTAAATATAAAACACAAGCTATGGTGTATGGCCATATTGGAGCCTTTGTCCCATCATAATCCCCAAAAATTTCTTAAATTCTTCCCTAGTTTTTAGAACCTTAACAATAAGATTGGGTTGTTTTGTAGATTGGAGTTGGGTTGTGCCATTTTACAGGACTACTCACAATTCATTTATTTTTCTTTCAATTTGGCAGGTTATAATGGCTTGGCTACTGATACGTTTAAAATATATAGTGTTTTTAGACGCATTTTTATACCTATTTTTGAGATATTATGCTTTAATAGAAGGTATTTTTGTATTTTTCTTTCAGGTATAGGTAAAAAGGTTAAAAATGCTTAAAGGAGTGAAAATGATCGAACTTGGAGCAAATAGGTGAAAAATTGGGCAAAAGTGTTTTGGCACCTAAACGCGAGATCCATCGCTTAAGCGCTGGTTAAACAGAGATGGTCGCGCCTAAGGGCTTGAGTTCCCACGCATAAGCACTAGTGGCAGTTATTTGATGAATAAATTTGATTTTTGGAAATTTTGAAGAGGTTTTTGAGGCACCTATTGGCTTAATAGGTGGTTACAACCACCATGGATGAAAATTATTGCGAAAGGATGCATCTCTTGGGGAAATACATTGAATCAAGACACATTTTGAAAAGATACCTAGGCACATTTTGGAGAACTATAAAAGAAGGAAAATTGAGACTTTGAAAGGGTCCTAAAAGTACTNCGGAGGAGATTGACCCGGACAGCGCTTCGGGACATAAACAGCGGGCCGAGTCAGTAAGCTACGTGGACTACGGCAACCAACCAAAGCGCGCCACGCATGCCTTCGGAGCCGTCGTAGGTTGAGGTGGCACGCATGGTTTAAATAGATAAATATGGCCTTTTCAATTTATTTAATTACCCCAATACTTAGAAAATCCATAACTTTGTGTAGAAAAATTACAAAAATAAAATAAAAATACTCACTTGCTCAGTGAACNTGATGACGGGGAGCCATTTGATCAAGCGTGTATCAAATGGACGGAGGAGATTGAGTCGGACAGCGCTTCGGGACATAAACAGCGGGTCGAGTCAGTAAGCTACGTGGACTATGGCGTCCAACCAAAGCGCACCACGCATGCCTTCGGAGCCGTCGTAGGTTGAGCTGGCACGCACGGTTTAAATAGATAAATATGGCCTTTTCAATTTATTTAATTACCCTAATACTTAGAAAATCCATAACTTTGTGTAGAAAAATCACAAAAATAAAATAAAAATACTCACTTGCTCAGTGAACAGAGGAGAACAATGTGGAATAAATTTAAAGACCATTTTATGTATATTTTATTTTTAATTAACTAAACACTATTTGCAATCATTTGATTCTCCATGCATATTGACACATCACCTTGGCTTGAAATTTTGGCATATTGTAGCCTATATAGAGATCCATATTTTTCAAGTTTTTTGCACATTATTTCTTTAAAACAATCATGAAAATTATAATATTGATTAGAAAATCCTAAGAAAATTTTGGAAGGTCCACCATGACTAGAGAAACCTTTGGAAATAATTTTATGGGTCAATTCAATTAAAATACCCTTAAATTTTACAAACACCAAATCACTAAGATACTCAATTTTGGCAAATATAAATATTTAAATGACTTGATTTTTAATCTCCACTGTGATTTATGATCCAGAGAACTCATCATAAAANCATATTAATTAGAAAATCCTAAGAAAATTTTGGAAGGTCCACCACGACTAGAGAAACCTTTGGAAATAGTTTCATGGGTCAATTCAATTAAAATACCCTTAAATTTTACAAACACCAAATCACTAAGATAATTAATTTTGGCAAATATAAATACTTAAATGACTTGATTTTTAATCTCCACTGTGATTTATGATCCAGAGAACTCATTATAAAAATTTCAAAATATTTTGAGTTCATTCGACAACTTAAGTTGATTTTTAAAGATAAATGTCACTTTTGACACCTAAATGATTTTTTAAAAATCAAAATATAACTCAAAAAATTATGAGACTTAGTTTTATGAGTTCTCTGTGATCAAGGATATTTTATAATAATAAAATTATATTTAAAATAGAAACTTGATTTTTAGCCTATTTTAAATATTTAAAATAATTAAAAATTTATAAAAATCACAAAAATANATTTTACAATAATAAAATTATATTTAAAATAGAAACTTGATTTTTAGCCTATTTAAATATTTAAAATAATTAAAAATTTATAAAAATCACAAAAATAATAAAACTCATTGAAATATTCTAAATTGCTTCCTAATCACATAGGAACAATTAGAATATTTTTCCTGACTTTCTAAATTAAGATATTGAATTTTCAAGCTTAAAATAATTTTTAAGGGCTAAAAATGAGTTTTCATTAAAATAATTCCAATAAATCAAAAAAAAAAATAGAAAATTATGAAATTTGGTCATTTGAGTCCTCTGACCCTAGGGAGATTTTTCAAAAATACAAAACTTAACTTTCACCACCTAAAATATTTTATTTNTGATATTGAATTTTCAAGCTTAAAATAATTTTTTAAGGGCTAAAAATGAGTTTTCACTAAAATAATTCCAATAAATCAAAAAAAAAATTAGAAAATTATGAAATTTGGTCATTTGAGTCCTCTAACCCTAGGGAGATTTTTCAAAAATACAAAACTTAACTTTCACCACCTAAAATATTTTATTTTTCTTAAATAACCCAGAACTTAAAATAATTCTAATAAATCACAGGGAATTTAAAAAATTATGAAATTTTGTGCAAAGGCTTCTCTAGCATAGGTCCACCTGCAGTAAAAATTTCAAGGGATTATAATTTACCTTCGCCAAGTTAGGAATTTTCTTCAAAAAATCCTATTTTTGCATAAAAATAATTATATAAAATAAATTAAATTTTGAAAAATCACATTTTCTCCTCTGATGTATTAATTGACCCATAAATGAGGTAGGGTAAAAATTTCAAAGTCATTTGAATTCAATTTGACAAATTATGAAGTGTTAGAGCCTAAAGGGCAAATGTGTAATTTTAGAAATTTTGCCTTAATTAACATTTAGNCAATTTAACAAATTATGAAGTGTTAGAGCCTAAAGGGCAAATGTGTAATTTTAGAAATTTTGCCTTAATTAACATTTAGGCTTAATTCAAGGAGGGGAATGGGTAACCTCTGATCTTAATAAATTTTTTTGATGTTTGAAACACAAGGGGTTAATTGGTAGAAACCAATTTCATTTTCCTCATGAGGTAACCTTATTCTTTATAATTTATTTGATGCTTGAAACACAAAGGGGTGAACTGGTAGAAACCAATCTCACTTTCTTAATTAAGATTAATAAATAAATTTATTTTGATGCTTGAAACACAAAAGGGGTTAATTGGTAGAAACCAATCTCACTTTCTTAATTAAATTTCTAAATTAGTAAAATTTGGAAGTTTATTAAAATTAAATGATCATGGACTTAGGGGTATGACTTTTGAAGTCTCTATTTTGATTTTTAAATAAAAATCAAATCATGAATCATGACCACTTAAAGCTTAACCCTTTTCAAAACTAAATAAGATACTCACCTAGGTCTTAAGGGCTTAGTGGTGACGTAGGTTAAATCAAAATTGACTAAATGAAGATTAGAGAAATAAGCATAACATAATAAAACATGCTTGAAACACCACTAAACCCAATTAGGATTATAAATTTTGCTAAGTGTTCAAATTACACTAACTTGCCTCTTTAAGGGTCTTCACCCACATAATTTTCAAATTAAATGATAAATGATAATTACCCCTTTCTTAGGGATAATTGAGACTTCAATGTTCACTGAGCATTAAG
>JXCR01145774.1:172047-287506 GCA_002079205.1 Phalaenopsis hybrid cultivar
CTAGTTTATTCAACATTTGATCTAGAAAGGGCAGTGGAAAATAATCTTTCATGGTGACGAGATTTAATTTTCTATAATTAATGCATATTCACCACCCTGTGATATGACTTGTTGGTTATAACTCATTGTGTTCATTCATAGTCACATTCGCTCCTCCTTTTTTAGTAATGTAGTGAATTGGACTAACTCATGCACTATCTGAAATAGGGCAGATAATTCCAACATCCAGCCACTTTAAAATTTCTTTCTTAACAGCTTCTTTCATATCTAAATTCAATATCTTTTGAGAATCAACCTTGGGTTTACAGTTCTTTTCCATATGAATTCTATGCATACAAATTGAAGGGCTGATTCTATTAATATTAACATTTGTCCATCCAAAGGTTTTCTTATAATTCTTCAAATTTTTCATTAAACTCACTTCTTCTTCTATAGTTAAATTTGAGGAAATTATAATCGGTAATATTGAGGAATCTCCTAAAAAGACATATTTTAAATATTCAGGAATTAACTTCAACTCAAGTTCAATAGGTTTTTCAATCGATGGACAAAAAGATTTATCTTTTTCTGTCGTGTACAAACCTTCAAAATTTTCTCGAACATAATTTGAATCTTCCTTATAAAAATCTTCAAATTTACCTAATTTCTCTTCTTGCTCATGTTCAAACTCTTTCATTTTAGATTTATCTTCAAAAGTTATTTTGAAATGACATTAAATCATATATATTATTACATCACTTCTATAACATTCATCATCTTATTGACCTCACTTTTGGTTGAGGTCTAGTTTTTCCTCTTTAGTAGCTTAGGGTCTANGTGCTCATGTTCAAACTCTTTCATTTTAGATTTATCTTCAAAAGTTGTTTTGAAATGACATTAAATCATATATATTATTACATCATTTCTGTAACATTCATCATCTTATTGACCTCACTTTTGGTTGAGGTCTAGTTTTTCCTCTTTAGTAGCTTAGGGTCTAAACATAGAATTTTTTTATTGACTATTCTCAGAGGAATAGAAAGGAACTTTCACTATTAGAAATTCTAAACTCTTCTTTGCTCAACTTGAAGTTTCACATATTGGTCCTAACCTCTAACACTTAATAGGTGGGGTAAATGTGGAGGAGCTCAAGGAGTGTTCCCATAGGATTGCTTGGCCTTAAGGTCAACCCTCTGGTGGTGTGGTCTTGGTCAGTCACACACAGACACACTTGCACATTACACTTCCACTCACTACCTTAAGGCCAAGCCTACCTAATTTTGATCTTTTAACCATTTGGAAGACTCATGTACCCACTAGCCCTAGGTTAGGGTTTGCCAGGATCATTGCATGAAGGACCCAAAGTAGGGAAATCTATTGGTTCGTGGCTCAAGTAGGGTGATTGACACTCCAATTTTACCAAAATACCCAACTTAGTCTTTTGCTCCAAAATCTACCCGATTAGCAATTTTTCCTTGAAACCTCAAAATTCCTAAAAGTGCCCAAAGCAGCCAAATTTGTTCAAAAATCATTTCAAATCCATTGAAACCACATAAATTACCAAAACACCCGAAAATTTCCAGAATTACCAAAATACGCCTCATTTAGCCAAAACAACCAACATACCATTAATGACTCATATTCTCCCAAAACCTTCAAAATCACTTAAAATGTCCCCAAACTCAATTTGAAACACTCTGTTGAGCTCAATTTGATCAGTTTGACCTATGTTGACCAAAAGCCCCAAATTGCCTTTAAAGGTCCAATTACCCCAATTCACCCAAGATGCCCACCAATTTGATCAAAATTCTCTCAAATTTCAATTCTAAACTCAAATTCATCATGTAAAAGCTTTATGTAAAACCAAATCCAAGCCCAATTAGCCCACATTTGACTCCAATTTTAACCCAAATCAAAAAGTCCTAATTTGACCCAAACCAAAATCTCACTCAATTGAACCCCCAAATCTATCCAATTGCTCCAATTTTGTATCATGAACTCTTTAAAAAATTTCTACATATAGAATTAAACCTTAAATTGGCATTGGTCAAGCCTCAATATCACTCAAAATTAACTTGGACCAAAACCCCAAATTAACCATGTCCCTAGATTCAACCAAATTGAACCCCATAACCCAAAAATTTCCACTCAATTATTAACCAAAAATCTTCATGACAATCCTTAGTACCACTTTGAACCATCAATTGGGACCTATCCAAACTCTGGCCCAACTCAACAAGTCTAACCCAAATGCCCAAAATTGACCAATTGTACAAATTCCTTCACATTAAACCTCTAAATCTATACAAAATCACTTCAAAGCTTTTCTAAACTCCTTGTGACAATCATCTACACCATATTGATCAATCAATTAAGCTCAATGTCATGACTAGTGAAACACCTAAAAAAATAGTGTTTTTAGACACAATTTTATACCTATTTTTGAGATATTACGCTTTAATGGAAGGTATATTTGTGTTTTTCTTGCAGATACAAATAAAAAGGTGAAAAATGCTTAAATGAGTTTTGGCGCCTAAGCGTCAGATCCCGTGCTTATGCTCCGGTTAAATAGAGAAGGTCACGCCTAAGCGCTAGAGGTCCCACGCTTAAGTGCCAGTGGCAGTTACTAGACGAGTAAAGTCAGTTTTTGTGAATTTTGAAGAGATTTTTGAGGCACCCATTGGCTTAATAAGTTTTTATAACTACCATGGACAAAAATTATCACGAAAGGATGCACCTCTTGGGGAAATACATTGAATCAACGCATATTTTGAAGAGAAACCAAGGCACCTTTTAGAAAATTATAAGAGAAAGAAGAGAGGACTTTGAAAGGAGTCCTAAAAAGGTCTGAAATAGTGTTCTAAAAATAATTTGAAAGTTTTGAAAGTTCATTAATTTGTGGAGTTAGTTCGGAGAGATTTTCAGGTACCACTTTTACTTTTNTCTAAAAATACTTTGAAAGTTTTGAAAGTTCATTAATTTGTGGAGTTAGTTCGGAGAGATTTTCAGGTACCACTTTTACTTTTATTTTATCCTTTTTGTTAGTTTATTTTGAGTGATTGTAAAGAGAACAAATTCAAAGGAAGTTCAAGAGTTTGGTGGAGAACTTGGGATAAATTTTTAGCTTTTTGCTTTGAGACTACTTTTGGTTTTAATTGAGACTTGTTGTTGGTTTGACAATGATTTTTTTTTGTTTTAGACTACTTTTGGTTTTAATTGAGACTTGTTGTTGGTTTGACAATGATTTCTTCTTTTGGACTACTTTTGGTTTTAATTGAGACTTGTTGTTAGTTTGACAATGATTTCTACTTTTAAACTACTACTTTTGGTTTTAATTGAGACTTGTTGTTGGTTTGACAATGATTTCTTCTTTTAAACTAAAAGACTACTTTTAGTTTTAATTAATGTATTGTTGGTTTGACAATGATTTCTACTTTTAAACTAAAGTATGGTTTTGTTTTCTCCATACAATATTGTTGGTTTGACAATAATTTCTTCTTTTAAACTAAAGTGTGGTTTTATTTTCTCCATAAATATTGGTTTGACAATGATTTCTACTTTTAAACTAAAGTGTGATTTTATTTTCTCCATGGATTATGAGATTTGACAATGATTTCTACTTTTAAACTAAAGTGTGGTTTTGTTTTCTCCATGGATTCTGAGTTTTCATGGATTATGAGTAGTTTTCTTTATCTTTCTCCTTAAAATGATAAGTAATTAAAGTGTTAGGATTTTGAGTATTTTTCTTTATCTTTCATCTTAAAATGATAAGTAATTAAGTAATGGATAAAATGAGTAGTTTTCTTTATCTTTCTTCTTAAAATGATAAGTAATTAAGTTTTGGATGGAATTTGTGAGACTTCTTATTGGTTTGACAATGATTTCTACTTTTAAACTAAAGTGTGGTTTTGTTTTCTCCATGGATTTTGATTTGACAATGATTTCTACTTTTAAACTAAAGTGTGGTTTTGTTTTCTCCATGGATTCTGAGTGTACTTTTAAACTAAAGTGTGGTTTTGTTTTCTCCATGGATTCTGAGTTATTTTCTTTATCTTTCTTTTTTGTTTTAGACTACTTTTGGTTTTAATTGAGACTTGTTGTTGGTTTGACAATGATTTCTTCTTTTGGACTACTTTTGGTTTTAATTGAGACTTGTTGTTAGTTTGACAATGATTTCTACTTTTAAACTACTACTTTTGGTTTTAATTGAGACTTGTTGTTGGTTTGACAATGATTTCTTCTTTTAAACTAAAAGACTACTTTTAGTTTTAATTAATGTATTGTTGGTTTGACAATGATTTCTACTTTTAAACTAAAGTATGGTTTTGTTTTCTCCATACAATATTGTTGGTTTGACAATAATTTCTTCTTTTAAACTAAAGTGTGGTTTTATTTTCTCCATAAATATTGGTTTGACAATGATTTCTACTTTTAAACTAAAGTGTGATTTTATTTTCTCCATGGATTATGAGATTTGACAATGATTTCTACTTTTAAACTAAAGTGTGGTTTTGTTTTCTCCATGGATTCTGAGTTAAAATGTGGTTTTGTTTTCTCCATGGATTCTGAGTAGTTTTCTTTATCTTTCTTGTTAAAATGATAAATGTGGTTTTGTTTTCTCCATGGATTCTGAGTAGTTTTCTTTATCTTTCTTCTTAAAATGATAAACTTTTAAACTAAAGTGTGGTTTTTTTTCTCCATGGATTCTGAGTAGTTTTCTTTATCTTTCTTCTTAAAATGATAAGTAATGAGTTTTTGATGGAAATTGTAGAGAGTATTGATCTTTAATTTGGAAGAAGTTGTGATGATTTAAATCCATGCACTTCATTTACTTCTTGATTTGGCCAATCCAGATGTTAAAATTTGTTGTGAGAACATGTATGAACCGGGCTGATATTGTCCCAGTCAACAATTAGAAAGAATCACATGAGGTTGTATGAATGAGAATGTAGTTCATATGATTGAGAGCAAATAAATAGGGAAATATTCATTGAAGGGTGTAGAGTTAGAGGACTTTAAAGTAACGTGTTAAAGCCCCCAACTTGGTTTATTATTTTAGGTTCTGATACGAGATGTTAGCCCTTAGGTGGAGGGAATCGAGGAAACTCTAGAGTGAGAGCTCGTATCTTCCCTGCCTGACCGGTCTTCAGAACTATTCAAACTTTAAATTAGTCAATGTTCTTTATAGCAACTCTAGAAAGGGTAAAGAGGATTATTGGTTTTTTTTGGCACAACACAATTTGCATACCTTCACAACAGAATTCATATACTTATTACTGATTCATGATAAGAAAAAAGATATTTTTCTTATTAAGTGATTTTCATCTACAAAACTCTAGTTATTTTTTTTTAAGTTGTTACTATTTTGTCAAAATATCAAAAATACCAAAAATGTTTGAATTTTTATTATTGTAAAATATATTTAGTTTAAGTAATTATCTTTTTAAAAATAAAAAGTTTTCTAAAAGTGCATATTGTATAAATTCCTTGTGGGTTCGATATTCAGGTCTTAATCAAAAAGTCCTATATTACTTGATAACGATACATATACTTGCGTAGTATCCCAATATATATAAATTAAAAGTTAAATTCTTATTTTTCTTCAGGATCAAGTTTTTGGTTTTGTTGTAAAATAAGGAAATATAAGTGAAATATAATCTGAATTATTTTGTACTTTGAATATTAGCAGTATCAATGAATCAAGTTTTTGACGCCATTGTCGGGGAATCGAAAACAAAATTTCTATTTTTAGAAAGTTTTATTAAACTTTAAGTTATCTTACCTTATTTTATTTTATTTTATTTATTTTATTTTATGATAGTGTATGCGTAGTTCAGGTTCTAAAGGACTAGTGCCCTATGATTCTGAATTAGAAATAACTATTAGAAAAATCAGAAAAACCAAAAAAATTATAAATTTTGAAAAATTCAAAAAAAATTATAGAAATGACAGACCAAAATAATCAAAATGCTGAAATTTATCAAGAGTTTAGACCTTTAAGAGATTATATTAACGTTAATGTAGATGAACTTTATTGTAGTATTCAAAAACCTACTGTAGTGGCTATTTCATTTGAGCTTAAACCTGTTATTATCCAATTGGTATCAAATAACCAGTTTGGGGGATCACCAACTGAAGATCCAAATTTACATCTTGCCAATTTTCTAGAATTGTGCACTACATTTAAATATGATGGTGTATCAGATGATGCCATAAGACCTAGGTTATTTCCTTTTTCACTGAGGGATAAAGTTAAGGTGTGGTTGAATTCATTAACACCTGGATCTATCAGAACTTGGGGTGATTTAGCACAAAAATTCCTTGCTAAATATTTTCCACATACAAAAACTGCGAAGCTTAGAAATGATATTACATCTTTTAATCAGTTTGAAGGGGAATCTATCTGCTGGGAAGCTTAGAAATGATATTACATCTTTTAATCAGTTTGAAGGGGAATCTATTTATGAAGTGCGAAGCTTAGAAAATGATATTACATCTTTTAATCAGTTTGAAGGGGAATCTATTTATAAAGCATGAGAAAGATTTAAAGGGTATTACACAAAAATTACTTGCTAAATATTTTCCACCATAAAAAACTACGAAGCTTAGAAATGATATTACATCTTTTAATCAATTTGAAGGGGAGATCTATTTATGAAGCATGGGAAAGATTTAAAGAACTCTTAAGAAAGTGTCCACATCATGCTATACAGGATTGGTTAATAATTCAAACTTTGTATAATGGATTAGTTGGATCTCTTAGATCAATTGTCGATGCCGCTGATGGTGGTTCATTGATGTCAAAACCATTTCATGACGCCTATGCTTTAATTGATGAAATTGCTACAAATTATTTTTAATAGCCTTCTGAGAGGGTAAATCTTAAAAAAGTAGCCAAAATTCATGAATCTGATGCATTTACCATGTTAGCAATTCAAGTTCCTGTGATTTCAAGGAAGTTAGACCAATTTGGAATTAATTTTTCTCAACCATCTTCCATGATTAAAGAGAATTCATTAGGCCAAATGGTAGATTCTCAAGTATCATTAAAAACTTTGAATGCCATAAATAAAAAGTAAAATAAACCATTTTCTAATTATTATAATCCAAGTTGGAAGAACCATCCCAACTTTAACTGGAATAGCAATTCGGGTGATAATAATCAGCAATGGGGGAACAACCAAGGAACCCCATTGGAAAACTGGAACAAAAAAGGAATAATAATTATAGATCTACTTATCCTCCAGGTTTCAATAGTAATACGCAGTTTAAGGAGAAGAAGTTGTCTATAGAAGAAGTGGTGTTACAAATGGGAAATTGATTACAAAGTCAAGGAGCTAAAGTTAGAAATATCGAGAATCAACTTGGGCAAATAGCAAATTCATTAAGTAAAAGATCCCAAGGAACACTTCCTAGTAATACTGAATCAAATCCAAAAGATCAAAATAAAGAACAAATAAAAATTGTTCAACTTAGAAGCAGAAGAGAGTTGGAAGATCGAGTTCAAAAAGAAATTGAAGTAGAGAGAGAAGAAATTGAAGAATCAAAAGAGGACGCTCCAAGAGATTCTGAGAGACCTATTTCTCTGCTGAAAATTGATTTGGAAAAACCACCACCTCCATTTACTTAGAGACTTCATCGGCAGAAGTTGGATAAGCAATTTTAAAAATTTTTGGAAATGTTTAAGAAGCTTACAATTAATATTCCATTTGCTGAAGCCTTAGAATAAATGCCGAGCTATGAAAATTTTATGAAAAATATTCTCAACAGAGAAAAGATGTTTGAAGATAACGAGATTGTTGCACTTAGTGAGGAGTGCAGTGTGATAATTTAGAATAAGCTTCCTGAAAAGCTTAAAGATCCTGATAGATTTACAATTCCATGTGCAATAGGAGACAAATTTTATGGGAAAGCTTTATGTGATGAAGGTGTAAGCATTAACCTTATGCCATTATCAATATTTAAAAGATTGGGATTAGAAGAAATAACCCCTAATATTGTAACTCTGCAGTTATCAGATCGTTCGATAACACACCCTAAAGGAGTTATTGATGATGTCCTAGTGAAAGTGGATCAATTTATCTTTCCTGTTGATTTCATTGTGCTAGATATGGGGGAAGATAAAGAGATACCTATCATTTTGGGGAGAGCTTTCCTAGCCACAGGAAGAATAATGATAGATGTGAAAAAAGGGGAATTAATAATGTGCATCAATGATCAAACTGTTACTTTTAACATTTCAAGATCAATGAAATACCCTGCAAAAGGTAAAGATGATGAATTTTATGATGGTTGTTATAAGATATATAAGTGAATGTCATTTCAAGACTATTTATGAAGAAAAAATTGAAAAAAAAGATATGGAACATGAGCAAGAAGAGGAATTAAATCAATGTGAAAATATTTTTAAGGAAAATTCAAACTATGTTCAAGAAAGTTTTGAAGTTTTGGACATGATAGACAAAGATAAATCATTTTGTCCATCTAAAAAAAAACCTCTAGAACTAGAGTTGAAGTTACTTCCTGATCATTTAAAATACACCTTTTTACGAGATTCCTTTACTTTACCTGTTATAATTTCCTCAAAATTAATAATGGAAGAATAAGAAAGGTTGATGAAAATTCTAAAAAAATTTAAGAAAGCCTTTGGATGGAAAATTGCTGATATTAAAGGAATCATTCCTTCAATTTGTATGCATAGAATTCATATGGAAGAGAACTGCAAATGTAGGGTTGATCCGCAAAGGAGATAGAATCCTATTATGAAAAAATTTGTAAAGAAAGAAAATTTAATGTGGTTAGATGCTGGAATTAGCTACCCTATTTTAGATAGTGCATGAGTTAGTCCAATTCATTGCGTTCCTAAGAAAGGTGGAGTAACTGTAACTGTAAATGAACATAATGAGTTAGTACCTACTAGACAAGTTACAGGGTGGCGAATATGCATTGATTATAGAAAATTAAATCTCACGTTATAGGGTGGTGAATATGCATTGATTATAGAAAATTAAATCTTGCCACTAGGAAAGATCATTTTCCACTACCCTTTATAGATCAAATGTTGGATAGACTAGATGGGCATAAATACTTTTATTTTCTGGATGGATATAGTGGTCTATTCTAGATCAAATGCTGGATTGACTAGATGGGCATAAATACTTTTATTTTCTAAATGGATATACTGGTTATCACCAAATTCAATAAATGCTGGATAGACTAGCTGGGCATAAATACTTTTGTTTTTTGGATGGATATACCGGTTATTAATGCTAGATAGACTAGCTAGGAATAATACTTTTGTTTTCTGGATGGATATACTGGTTATCACCAAATTTAAATATCTTCTGAGGATCAAGAGAAAATAACATTTACCAGTCCTTATGGTAATTTTGCTTTTAGAAGAATGCCTTTTAGTTTATGTAATGCCCCTGCTACATTTCAAAGATGTATGATGATAATTTTTTGTGATTTAATTGAAAAAAGAGATTGAAGTCCTTATAGATGACTTTTTAGTGTTTGGAACTTCATTTGACTAATGTATAGAACATTTATCTAAAGTTCTTAAGCACTGTGAAGAAACAAATTTAGTCCTCAATTGGAAAAAATGCCAATTTATGGTAGCAGGAGGAATTGTATTAGGTCATCAAATATCAGAAAATGGTATGNGATTTCTACTTTTAAACTAAAGTGTAGATTTATTTTCTCTATGGATTCTAAGTAGTTTTCTTTATCTTTCTTCTTAAAATGATAAGTAATTAAGTGTTTGATGGAAGTTATGGAGGGTATTGATCTTTAATGTTGGAAGAAGTTGTGATGATTTAAATTCATGTACTTCATCTACTTCTTGATTTGGCCAATCCAGATGTTAAAATTTGTTGTGAGAACAAGTAAGAATTGGGTTGGTACTGTCTCAGTCAACAATTGGAAAGAATCAAATGATGTTGTATGAATGATGATGTATTTCATGTGATTGAGTGCAAATAAATCAAGAAATATTCATTGAAGGGTGTAGAGGTAGAGGACTTTAAAGTGACAGGTTAAAGCCCCCAACTTGGTTTATTGTTCTAGGTTCTGATACGAGATGTTAGCCTCCAGGTGGGGGGAATCGAGGGAACTCTAGAGTGAGAGCTAATATCTTCCCTTCCTAGTCGATCTTCAAAACTATTTAAACTTTAAATTAGCCAATGTTCTTTATAGCATCTCTAGTAAGGGTAAGGAATAATATTGCTCATATTTGGCACAACACAATATGCATACTTCTACAATAGAATTTCTATACTTATTACTGATTCATGATAAGGAGAAAGATATTTTCATATTTAGTTCTTTTCTTCTACAAAAAATCAAGTTATCTTTTTAAGTTTGTTCTATTTTTGTCAAAATATTAAAATTACCAAAAATATTTAAACTTTCTTTACTGCGAAAACGTCTTTAGTTCAAATAATTGTCTTTTTAAAAATATAAAGTTTTCCAAAAAGTGCATATTACATATCTTCCCTGTGGGTTCGATATTCAGGTCTTAATCAAAAAGTCATATATTACTTGATAACGAGCATATTGCATATTTCCCTGTGGGTTCGATATTCAGGTCTTAATAAAAAAGTCCTATATTACTTGATAACGATACTCTTGTGGGTTCGATATTCAGGTCTTAATCAAAAAGTCCTATATTACTTGATAACGATACGTATATGTGGGTTCGATATTCAGGTCTTAATCAAAAAGTCATATATTACTTGATAACGATACGTATACTTTTATTTAGTATCACAATATATATAAATTAAAAGTTAAATTCTTATTTTTCTTTAGGATCAAGTTTTTTCTAATATACATAAATTAAAAGTTAAATTCTTATTTTTCTTAAAGATCAAGTTTTTGGTTTTGTTGCAAAATAAGGAAATATAAGTGTAAAATATAATCAAAACTATTGTTATATTGTTACATATAAGCAGTTTCAGGATCAAGTTTTTTGCATCATTGTCGGGGAAGTGAAGTGAAAATTGTAAAGAATCTATTGATTTAAAAGCAAATTTCTATTTTTAGAAAATCTTATTTAAACTTTAAGTTATTTTATTTTATTTTATGTGTGTTTAGTTTTATTTTATCTTATGTTAGTGTATTCGTAGTTCAGGTTCTGAAGGACTGGTGCTCTATGATTCTGAATTAAAGAGAACCGTTAGAAAAATCATAAAAAACAAAAAAATTAAAAATCTTGAAAAATAAAAGAATTACAGAAATGACAAACCAAAATGATCAAAATGATGAAATTCATCAAGAGTTTTGACCTTTAAGAGATTATGCCAACCCTACTGTAGATGAACTTCATTGTAGTATTCAAAAATCTGCTGTAGTGGCTAATTCATTTGAGCTTAAACTTGCTGTTATCCAAATGATATCAAATAATCAGTTTGGGGGATCACCAACTGAAGATCCAAATTTACATCTTGACAATTTTCTAGATTTGTGCGCTACATTTAAATGCGATGGTGTATCAAATGATGTCATAAGACTTAGGTTATTTCCTTTCTCACTAATGGATAAAGCTAAGATGTGGTTTAATTTGTCAGCACCTGGATCTATCAGAACTTGGGTTTATTTAGCATAAAAAATTCATGCTAAATATTTTGCACCATAAAAAACTACGAAGGTTAGAAATGATATTACATCTTTTAATCAGTTTGAAGAGTAATCTATTTATGAAGCATGGGAAAGAATTAAAGAAGTCTTAAGAAAGTGTCCACACCATGCTATATTATATTGGTTAATAATTCAAACTTTTTGTAATGGATTTGTTAGATCTCCTAAATCAATTATCGATGTCGCTGCTGGTGATTCATTGATGTCAAAACCATTATATGTCACCTATGCTTTAATTGAAGAAATGACTACCAATAAATTTTTAATGGCCTTCTGAGAGTGTAAATCCTAAGAAAGTAGTCAATATTCATGAATCTGATGCATTTACTATGTTAGCAAATCAAGTTGATGCAATTTCAAGGAAGTCAGACCAATTTGGAATGAATTTTTCTCAACCAATCTCCATGATTGAAGAAAATTCATTAGGCCTGATAATTTCAAAGAAGTTCACCAATTTGAAATGAATTTTTCTCAACCAATTTCCATGATTAAAGAGAATTCATTAGGCCAAATGGTAGATTCTCAAGCATCATTAAAAACTTTGAATGCCAAAAATAAAAAGCAGAATAAGCCATATTCAAATTATTATAACCCAGGTTGGAAAAACCATCCCAACTTTAACTGGAATAACAATTCAGGTGGTAATAATAAGCAATGGGGGAACAACCAAGTAAACCCATTGGAAAACTGTAACAATCAAGTGAATAATAATTATATATCTACTTATCCGCCAGGTCTCAACAATAATATGCAATTTAAGGAGAAGAAGTTGTCTATAGAAGAAGTGGTGTTACAAATGGGAAATCAATTAAAAAGTTAAGGAGCTACAATTAGAAATATTGAGAATCAACTTGGGCAAATAGAAAATTCATTAAGTAATAGATCCTAAGGAACACTTCCTAGTATTACTGAATCAAATTCAAAAGACCAGAATAAAGAGCAAGTAAAAGCCATTCAACTTAAAAACGGAAGAAAGTAAGAAGGTAGGGTTCAAAAAGAAATTGAAGTAGTTAGAGAAGAAATTGAATAATCAAAATAGGACACTCCAAAAGATTCTGAAAGACTTATTTCTCCATTAAAATTTAATTTGGAAAAACCACCACCACCTCCATTTCCTCAGAGACTTCGTCAGTAGAAGTTGGATAAGCAATTTTTAAAATTTCTAGAAATATTTAAGAAGCTTATAATTAATATTTCATTTAATGAAGTCTTAGAACAAATGTCAACCTATGTAAAGTTTATGAAGGATATTCTCAACAGGTAAAGGAAGTTTGAAGATAATGAGACTATTGCACTTAGTGAGGAGTGTAGTACTATAATTCATATAAAACTTCCTGAAAAGCTTAAAGATCCTGGTTGTTTTACAATTCCATTTGCAATAGGAGACAGATTTTATGAGAAAGCTTTATGTGATTTAGGTGCAAGCATTAACCTTATATCATTATCAATATTCAAAAGATTGAGATTAAGAGAAATAACCCCTACTACTGTAACTCTACAGTTAGCAGATCATTTGATAACATGCCCTAAAGGAGTTATAGAAGATGTCCTAGTGAAAGTGGATCAATTTATCTTTCCTGTTGATTTTTCATTGTGCTAAGCATATGGAGGAAGATAAAGAGATACTTATCATTTTAGGGAGACCTTTCCTAGCCACAGAAGGACAAAGATAAAGAGATACCTATCATTTTGGGGAGACATTTCCTAGCCACAAGAAGAGCAATGATGATACCTATCATTTTGAGGAGACCTTTCTTAGCCACAGGAAGAGCAATGATGATGTGAAAAAAAGGAGATTTAACAATGCGCGTGGGAGGCGATTCCTAGCCACAGGAAGAGCAATGATAGATGTGCAAAAAGGGGAATTAACAATGTGCGTCAATGATTAGGAAGAGCAATGATAGATGTGCAAAAAGGGGAATTAACAATGCACGTCAATGATCAAACTGTTGATCAATGATAAATGCGCAGAAAGGGGAATTGACAATGCACATCAATGATCAAACTGTTATTTTCAATATTTCATTATCAATGAAATATCTTGCAAAAGGTAAAGATGATGAATGTTATAGGATGGATGATATAAGATATCTAAGTGAATGTTATTTCAAAATAACTTATGAAGAAAAATCTGAAGAAAATGATTTGGAACACGAGCAAGAAGGGGAATTAGATCGATGTGAAGAACTTTTTAAGGAAGATTCAAACTATGTTTGAGAAAGTTTTGAAATTTTGGACACGATAGACAAAGATAAATTATTTTTTTCCATCAATTGAAAAACCTCCAGAACTTGAGTTAAAGTTACTTCTTGAACATTTAAAATATGCCTTTTTAGGAGATTCCTCTACTTTACCAATTATAATTTCCTTAAAATTAATGATGGAAGAAGAAGAAAGGTTGATAAAAATTTTAAAAAAATTTAAGAAAATCTTTGGATGGACAATTGCTGATATTAAAGGAATCAGTCCTTCAATTTGTGTGCATAGAATTCATATGGAAGAGAACTGCAAACCCAGGGTTGATCCTTAAAGGAGACTGAATCCTGTTATGAAATAAGTTGTTAAGAAATAAATTTTAAAGTGATTAGATGCTAGAATTATCTACCCAATTTCAGATAGTACATGAGTTAGTCCAATTCACTGCGTTCATAAGATAGGAGGATTAACTGTAACAGTGAATGAACATAATGAATTAATACATACTAGACAAGTTACAGGGTGGCAATATGCATTGATTATAGAAAATTAAATCTTGCCACTAGGAAAAATCATTTTTCAATACCATTTCTAGGTTAAATGCTGGATAGACTAACTGGGCATAAATACTTTTTTTTTCTGGATGGATATACTGGTTATCACCAAATACAAATATCTCATGAGGATCAAGAGAAAATAACTTTTACCAGTCCTTATGGTACTTTTGCTTTTATAAGGATGCTCTTTGGTTTATGTAATTGCACTGCTACATTTCAAAGATGTATGATGATAATTTTTTGTGATTTAATTGAAAAAGGGATTAAAGTATTCATGGATGATTTTTTAGTGTTTGGAACTTCATTTGACTCATGTTTAGAACATTTATCTAAAGTTCTTAAGTGCTGTGAAGAAACAAATTTAGTCCTTAATTGAAAAAAATATCAATTTATGGTAGCAGAAGGAATTGCATTAGGTCATGAAAAATCAAAAAATGGTATGGAAGTAGATCTTGCTAAAATTCAAGTGATCGCTAATTTACCTTATATAACAAATGTAAAGGAAATTAGGAGTTTTTTAGGACTTGCTGGATTTTACGGGCGATATATTAAAGACTTTTCAAAGATTGCTAAGCCTTTATGACATGTACTGGAGAAAGATGCAATTTTCTATTTTGATAATGAATGCCTAAAAGCTTTTAATTTATTAAAAGAAAAATCAATCGTTGCACCAATTATAGTTTCACCAAATTGGGAAAAAACTTTTGAAATGATGTGTGATGCTAGTGATTATGCTTTGGGAACTCTTTTAGGACAAAGATATGATAAACTTTTTAAGGTAATTTACTATGCTTGTGAAACTTTTAATGAAACTCAAATCAATTATACAACAACTGAAAAAGATTTATTAGTAATAGTATATGCTTTTGATAAATTTAGATCATACTTAATTGGAACTCATTATGTAGTGCATATAGATTAATCTGCTATTAAGTACTTAATAAAAAAGAAGGATGCTAAACCTAGACTTATAAGATGGATTCCTCTTTTGCAAGAATTTGATTTTGAAAAAGTANCTGCCATTTACTGAAGAAAGATGCAATTTTTAATTTTGATGAAAAACTCTGAAAGCTTTTAAATTATTAAAAAAAATTAATCATTGTACAAATTATAATTTCACCAAACTGGGAAAAACGTTTTAAACTGATGTGTGATGCTAGTTATTATGCTATAGGAGTTGTTTTAGGACAAAGATAAGATAAAATTTTCAAAGTTATTTACTATATTAGTAAAACTCAATGAAACTAAAATTAATTATACAACAACTGAAAAAGAGCTATTAGCAATAGTATATGCTTTTGATAAATTTAGATCATATTTTATTGGAACTCATTGTATAGTGCATACAGATCATTCTGCCATTAAGTATTTAATGAAAAAGAAGGATGGTAAATCTAGACTTATAAGATGGATTCTTCTTTTACAAGAATTTAATTTTGCAATAGTAGATCAAAAGGGGATTGAAAATCAAATTGCTTATTATTTGTCCAGGCTTGAATTAGAAAAGCCACTCTGTTTTGAAAATGAAATTAATGAACATTTTTTAGATGAAAAATTGTTCACTATTAATCAGTGGCGTGTTCCGTGGTATGCTGACATTGTGAACTTTATCGTTAGTGATATTATACTATATGGAATGACATACCAACATAAGAGAAAATTTATTTTTGAAGCTAAGGCTTATTTTTGGGATGACCTATTTTTATATAAACAATGAAAGGATATGATTATTCGAAGATGTGTACTATTAGAAGAAATTTATGAGATTATCCAAAAATGTCATAATTCTGATTTTGCGGGACATTTTGGTGTTGATTAAACAACATACAAAATTTTTCAAGCTGAATTTTATTGGCCTACAAATTTTAGAGATGTCAATGCTTACATCAAAACTTATGATAAATGTCAAAGAGTAGGTAATATTTCTAGAAGAAATGAGACGCCCCTCAATCATATGCTAGAAGGTGAAATATTTGATGTTTGAGGATTAGATTTCATGGGACCATTTATACCATCTTTTGGGAAATTTATATATTTTTTTAGCAGTGGACTATGTATCCAACTGGATAGAAGTTGTTCCTTTACCTCAATGTGATGCTCAAAGTGTTGCAAAATTTTTAAAAATGAATATATTTTGTAGATTTGGGAAGCCAAGAGTTATCATTACTAATGGGGGAAGTCATTTTAGAAATGTCATAATGGAGAAGTTATTAAATAAATATCATATAAATCATAGGATTCCTACTGCTTATCATCCTCAGACAAGTGGTTTGGCTGAAATATCCAATCGATAAATTAAAAGAATTATGGAAAAATCTGTGAATCCAACAAAAATGGATTGGTTAATCAAACTTGGCTATGCTTTGTGGGCTTATAAGACTGCATATAGAACTCCTATAGAAATGTCCCCATATAGGCTTTGTCACTTACCAATTGAACTTGAGCATAAAGCATATTGGGCAATTAAAGAGTTCAATTATAATTTGAAAGATATTGGTGAGAAAAGATTATTACAATTAAATGAGCTTGAAGAGATAAGGAATGAATCTTATGAAAGTGCTAAGATTTACAAAGAAAAGATAAAAATGTGGCATGATTAAAGGATTCTTACTAAAAATTTTCAGCCAGGGCAACAAGTTTTGCTATATAATGCGGAACGATGAAGATGTGACATGATTGAAAGATTCTTATTAAAAAATTTTAAATAGGGCAACAACTTTTACTATAAAATTCAAGATTAAGATTATTTCCTGGCAAACTTAAGTCCAAGTGGATGGGCCCATTTATTGTAATGAAAGTTTATCCTTATGGAGCTGTGGATATTAAAGATCCAAATCTGAGAAAATCTTTAAAGTGAATGGACATAGACTGAAACCTTGTTATATAGGGGATCAGTAGGAGTTTAATGATGGAATGATGTTTGGTCAACCGGAGTAAGCACTGGTTACATTAGGTTGACAACATAGAACCAAGCACTTTGTGGGAGGCAACCCATAAGTATCAGTGTGTTTTTATTTTTATTGTTGTTTTATGTGTGATTAAGAAAATTAGGGTAGTGTTTTTGAGACTATTATGTGTTAATATTGATTTTGAGACTTAAATTAGTGATTTGGACATGTTAAAATGAGAATTTGGATGTTAAGTTGACTTGTGTAAAAATGCACATTGGCGCTTAAGAGCCAAATCCGACGCTTAAGCACGATATTTTAAAAATAAGTGCAAAATTAATATTCTAGAAGAAAAACTTCCTAGAAGTTTGTAAAAATGTGTCTTGGCAGCTTCTAAATGTGTCTAGGAGTTATTGGAAGAATTTAGGCCTATAAATGGAAGGGTTTAGTGAAGGAATTTCACCGTAGATCATTTCTAGCCCTAAAGTCTAAAAGAGAGATTCTTAGATGATGTCTTCATGGGAGATGGATTTAAAGAAGAAGGAAGAAACTATGAGGAAGAAATTCATTAGTCAAAGTGCACAAGAGATGTATAACGGTTTCTTAGTCGTTAGTATTGACGGGATATCAGAGAAAATCAACAAAATTGAAAATACCATGCTGTACTGGAGAATAAGGTATTGGAGATTCATGCACATCTAGAGCATATTGGATGGCAATTGAAAATTCAATTTAGTCACACTGGTTATATAGAGGAAGCAGATAAGGAGATGTTTCTTAGGAAAAAGTGGATTGAAGAAGATTGCATCAGAGTACGTCACCACCGTCCGTTTTATCAACTTTATATTCCAGTTGCCCCAGGAGAGACTAATGAAAGACCTAAATTTGTTCCTTCTAATTTACATAGGAATTAAGTTCTATTTTTATTTTTGTGTGATTTAAGTTGTTGTCTTTAAGTGTTTTTAGTGTTTAAGACATGTGTTAGTGTTTATGTTACTTATATGTTTAATTGTGAATGTGTGTTAAGTGTTTTGTACTTAGGAAAATTTTCTCATCCGAGACTATTTGGAGTGAGAATTAAGTGTCAATAGTATTTGTACTTGTTTGTGAATTAATATAAGTTTATTTTTGTGAAAATTTTGTGTTGTTTTGACCTCGAATTGAAATAGTTATTAAGAAGCATTTCAAGAGTGAAGGGAGTTATAGGAAGTTGAAAATAGTCAATTAAGTGTTATGAGACCATTTAGGGGTGGTTTACTTAGGCAAATAGTGCATTTTACTTACATTTGAGGATTTCAAAAATAATGCATTGGAGCCTAAGCGCCACATATCATGCTTAAGTGCGAGCTAACCCGAGAGTCAGGCACTTAAGCGCCACTTACCCGTGTTTAAGAGCCGGTTCACGAGCGGTTAAAAGTGAAATTTTGGTCCGAAAACACCATTTTTAACGCCTCCCCTCATCTTGTACCTCTTAAAAGCACAATTTTGGAGAGCTAGGGCACACCATTAAGCGGAAATTTCTTGGAGGAATCAAGAAAAATTTGCTAGATTCAAATTTCATAAGGTAAGAGCTTTACTTCTATATGAAAATTTTTTAGTTTCACCATGTATTTTGAGCACATTTGGAGAAATTTAAAAATTCACTATTCAGGGTGAAAAATGAGGAAAAATCAACGGAAATTTTTTGGGAAGTTTAGTTCGTGCTTTTGGAAGTTTAGTTTAGTGATTTAGACTTGATTTTTGAAGTTATTTTTGAAATTTATAAAATTTGTAGAATGGCATGAAGAATGAAGAGGAGTAAGGGAAAAATTTGCTAGTTTAAAGGCTCAAGATCGATACAGTGACGCTCTACATTCACGAAAATTGATTTAAAAGCGATATTTTAGAAATTTTGGTGGAGACATGGAAGATTTAATTGTACATTAATAGTGGGAACAATTCTAATGTTTCTCTGCTGTCGCAGTGATTTCTATTATAAGGGAGTTCTGTTCAAATCTCTCTGAAGTGAAGACAATCGAGTTATGGTTTGAGGAAAGTTGGTACCTTTTTCGCCAGAGGTAATCAACTTATTTTACCATTTACCATTAGATACTTTATGTTTTTATGCAAATTAAAGTCCTACTGAAGCGGAGTTAGACGAGATTATTTCATAATTGACTATTGGGAGAGGACTTTGGAAGATTACCAATGAGAGGAGAGTAAAATTCCCAACTTCCAAGTTATGTGCACCTTTAAAGGCATGACACTATTTCATTTATGCTCTTCTGCTTCCGATCAATCATCTCAGTGAAGCGACCAGAGAAAGAGTGACGTTGAACTATTGTATTCAAGAGGGAAAGCTCATCAACATTGGAGCTTTGATCTGTCAGACTATCATCAGTTTTGCTACAACTGTTACAACTGCAGGTCGGTGATTTGCTTCCTTAATATTTTCTTTGTGCGAGCAGGCTGAGGTTAAATATGATAGTTGGGAGGATGTTCTGTTACCTCTAAAGCCCACACGAAGGTGAATGTGAAGACTTATTTTGAGCATTCAATTTTTGGCTGGAGAGGAGGATTTTCAAGGAGCTATGGAATGGAAACGTCTGCTGCATCTACCTCTACTCCTTCTTCATCTAGAACATCCACTTCACGTGCTTTGACATCTCGAGGTGAGTCTACTGATACCCAAGATGAGTTATTGTAGAAGATGAAGGATAATATCAATTTTATCGTTGATAAGGTACAAAATTTAGAGCATTTTCCAAATCATACTAATAGTTATAATAGAAGGAAGAGTGATTATGAAGAGAAATTTCACTCATCTTTGGAGAGTCTGATTAGAGGTGAACAAGGAGTGTAATTTCCTCCACATCCTTGATATCCTGAATATAAGCCTGCAGAAAAGTGGTATAGCGGTAATTTTGGGGATGAGGAGTAGGATTGAGACATTTTTATGCTTGTTTTTGTTATGGACTATGTGGTATGGGCTTACTACAGTTGTATTTGTGTGATGTTTTGGACTATGTTGTGTTTTGGACTTTTATATTTTATTATTATTATGACATTTGTGGTAGTTAGTATTTTATTTTTAAATTTTAAGGTAGTAACTGTTGTTTTGTGTTTAGTGTTGTGATTTAGTTAGTTTAAAACTTAACTTAATTGCATATCTGATATAAAGTAGAAAATCTTGCTAGCTTAGATCTTAAACATGAAATTCATAACTACTACCCTTTATTTTTCTTTTATCATGTTTGCAAGTTTGCCTTTATGTTAAGATTGTGATGTCAGTAGTGTGTATGTTTGCTTTTATGTTTATACTCACTGTTTAGAAGTCTATTGAATCTCTACATGTTAAAGTAAAATGAAAATATAGAAAATTTGATCAAAAATTAATTTGACTCCTGTTTTTAGTTTTATACTTGTATCATTAGGTTTTAAAATTCTTGTTAGCATGTTATTTTTAAATTTTCATTCCTACTTATATATATATATAATGCTAAACTGTTTAATATGTTGAAAATTTAAGTTTGAGGGGATGAAAAATATTTTAAAAACTAGAATTTTATTTGTTCTCAAGTGTGCTACAACTGAATTTGATTTGAAAAGAATAAATTGATTATGTATATGAAGTTATATTAGGGAAGCAAAATTTGATTTTAGAAATGTGTAAGAAAATTTAGTCAAAATTTTTAGTAATGAAGAAAAACTTTAAGATAAAAAGTTTTTAGATGAGAAAATGATTAATATAAGTAATTATCTTTAGTAAGAAAAATTGTATTTTTGAAAAATTTAGATAATTTAGACTTTTATTTTTAAAAATGATTAATATAAGTGGTTATCTTTAGTAAGAAAAATTGTATTTTTGAAAAATTTAGATAATTTAGACTTTTATTTTTATACTCAATTTATTTTATTAAAATAATTTTTAAAACTATTATTATAATTTTAAGTAAAAGACTTATATCAAGACTTTGCTTTAGAAAGGAGAAGTGGAATTCAAAATCATTTAAGGCCTATCCAGATATAGTAATCCTTGCCTGAAAAGAAAAAGAAAAGAAAAAAAAGAAAGAAAAGAAAAAGAAAAGAAAAAGAAAGAAAAGAAAAAGAAAAAGAAAAAGAGGAAAAAAATTAGAAAGGAGAAGCTTGAGGATTAATGCCTAATCAAAAATTGGTTCTACATTTGATCTTTTTAAAGTATAAGACTTGAGAAACTCTTAAGCTTATAGATATAATATAGTAATTAAAATTATTTTTAATGAAAATTTTTAAGTGGAGATAATAAAAGAACTAACTTCTAAACTTGGAAAATCTACAATACATTTTTGAATTAGATAGAAACTCATACTTTCATCTTTCTTAACTTTAAGAATTTCTAAACTTTAAGTTGGTCTCATTTACTAAATTTTTTTTCTAAATTAGACTACTATATTTCTAAATCTAAATTTTAGTAACTCCTAAAGAAACTCTCATATACATAGCATACATATGTAGTTTTTAAAGATTGGAGTGTCACTTGAGGACAAGTAACATTTTAAGTTTGGGGGATTTCAATACACCTAAAATATATAGTATTTTTAGACACATTTTTATACCTATTTTTGAGATATTACGCTTTAATGGAAGGTATTTTTGTGTTTTTCTTGCAGATACAAATAAATAGGTGAAAAATGCTTAAAGGAGTGAAAAAGAATCAAATTTGGAGCAAAAAGGTGAAAAATGTTCAAATGAGTTTTGGCACCTAAGAGCCAGATCCGGTGCTTAAGCGCTTGTTAAACAGAGAAGGCCGCGCTTAAGCGTTAGAGGTCCTGCGCTTAAGCGCCAGTGGCAGTTAATAGACGAGCAAAATTGGTTTTTACAAATTTTGAAGAGGTTTTTGGGGCACCCATTGACTTAATATGTGGTTATGAGCACCATGGACAAAAATTATCACTTATGGATGCATCTCTTGGGGAAATACATTGAATCAAGACATATTTTAAAGAGAAACCAAGGCACCTTTTAGAAAATTATAAAAGAAAGAAGAGAGGACTTTGAAAGGAGTCCTAAAAAGGTCTGAAATAGTGTGAGTCCTGAAAATACTTGGAAAGTTTTGAAAGTTCATTGATTTGGGGAGTAAGTTCAGAGAGATTTTCAGGCACCACTTTTACTTTTATTTTGTCCTTTTTGTTAGTTTATTTTGAGTGATTGTAAAGAGAACAGATTCAAATGAAGTTCAAGAGTTTGGTGGAGAACTTGGGATAATTTTTTATCTTTTTGCTTTGAGACTACTTTTGGTTTTAATTGAGACTTGTCGTTGGTTTGACAATGATTTCTACTTTTAAACTAAAGTGTGTTTTTATTTTCTCCATGGATTCTAAGTAGTTTNCCTTGATGTGATGCTCAAAGTGTTGCAAAGTTTTTGAAAATGAACATATTTTGTAAATTTGGGATGCCGAAAGTTATCATTTCTGATGGGGGAACTCATTTTAGAAATGCCATAATGGAGAAGTTATTAATGAAATATCACATAAATCATAGGATTGCTACTGCTTATCATCCTCACACAAGTGGTTTGGTTGAATTATCCAATCGTAAAATTAAAAGAATTTTGGAAAAATCTGTGAATCCAACAAAAATGGATTGATCAGTCAAACTTGACTATGCTTTGTGGGCTTATAAGACTGCATACATAACTCCTATAGGAATGTCCCCATATAGGCTAATATTTCGGAAAGCTTGTCACTTACTAGTTGAACTTGAGCATAAAGCTTATTGAGTGATTAAAGAGTTCAATTATAATTTGAAAGATGTTGGTGAGAAAAGATTATTGCAATTAAATGAATTAAAGAGTTCAATTATAATTTGAAAGATGCTAGTGAGAAAAGATTGTTACAATTAAATGAGCTTGAAAAGAAGGAAAGAATCTTATGAGAGTGCCAAGATTTACAGAGAAAAGATGAAGATGTGGCATGATCGAAGGATTCTTACTAAAAGTTTTCAGTCAGGGCAACAAGTTTTGTTATATCATGCAAGGTTAAGATTATTTCAAGGCAAACTTAACTCCAAGTGGATGGGCCCATTTGTTGTGATAAAAGTTTATCCTTTTGGCGATGTGGATATTAAAGATCCTAAGTCTGAGAAAATATTTAAAGTTAATGGCCATAAACTGAAACCATATTTTATAAGGGATCAGCATAAATTTAATGATGAAATGATGTTGGGTCAACCAGAATAAGCACTGTTTACGTCTGGCTGATGACGTAAAACCAAGCGCTTTGTGGGAGGCAACCCATAGTTATCAGAGTGTTTTTATTTTGATTGTTGTTTTTTGTGTGATTAAGAAAATTGGGGTAGTATTTTTGAAACTATTATGTGTTAGTAAAGATTTTATGACTTTATTTAGTGACCAAGACGTGTTAGAATGAGAATTTGGATGTTAAGTTGACTAGTGCAAAAATGTGCACTGGCGCTTAAGCGTGAGATCCAGTGCTTAAGTGTGGCAGTTTAAACACATGTGAAAAATTAATATTCTAGAAGGTTTAACTCCAATTAATTTATAAAAGCATGTCAAGGCAGTTTCTAAACGTGTCTAGGAGTTATTGGAAGGATTTAGGCCTATACATAGCAGGGTTTTGTGAAGGAATTTCACCTAGATCATTTCTAGCCCTATGAGTCTAAGAGAAAGTGAGATTTAGAGAAAATGTCTTCATGGGAGATAAATTTGAAGAAGAAGGAAGAAGCCACAAGGAAGAGGTTCACTAGTCAAAGTGCACAAGAGATGTATAACGGTTTCTTAGCCATTAGTATTGAAGGGATATCAGAGAAAATCAACAAAATTGAAAATTCCATGTCTGTACTGGAGACTAAGGTATTGGAGATTCATGCACAGAATACTATGGCTTTACTGGAGACGAAGGAACTTGAGTTGCATGCACATCTATAGCATATTGGATGGCAATTAAAGATGCAATTTAACCACACAAGTTATATTGATGAAGTGGATATGATAATGTTCATAAAGCAGAAGTGGGTTGAAGAAGATAGAATCAGAGCTCGTCACCACCGTCCGCTTTATCAACTTTATATTCCTAGAGAGACTAATGAAAGACAGGAATTTGTTTCTTTGAATGAAGAATGGACATAAGTTTAGTGTTAGAATTTGTGTGTTAGAAGTTGTTATTTTCAAGTGGTTTAGTGCTTAAGTCTTGTTTTTAGTATTTATGACCTCTTATATGTGTTTAATTGTGAAATGATTGTTGTGTTTTTGTATTTAGAAAACTTTTCACATCCAAGACTTTTTGGAGTGATAATTAAGTGTTTAAAGGTATTTGTGCTTGTTTGTGAATTAATATAAGTTTGTTTGTGTGAAAATTTGTGTTATTTTTAGCCTCGAATTGAAATAGTTATTATAGAGAATTTTGAGGAAAGGGGAGTTATAGGAAGTTGAAAATAGTCATTTAAGTGTAATGAGCCATTTAAGGGTGGTTTACTTAGGCAAATAGTGCATTTTACTTTAATTTAAAATTTTGAAAATCGTGTTCTGGTGCCTAAGCGCCACATCTCGCGCTTAAGCACGAGCCAATCGTAGAGGCAAGCGCCTAAGCGCTATTTACCTATGTTTAAGTGTCGGTTTACAAAAATTGGTTCGCGAATGATTAAAAGTCAAATTTCAACCAGAAAATCATTATTTTTAATGCCACCATTACCTTCAACCTCTCGAGTTTAAGATTTTTTGAGGGCTAGGGCACATCTAAAGTGAAGATTTCTTGGTGGAATCAAGTGAAATTTGCTATATCCAAGTTCCTTCAGGTAAGAGCTTTAATTCTATGCAAAAATTTTGGATTTTCTTTATAAATTTTGAGCACATTTGGAGAAATTCAATAATTCACTATTCATGGTGAAAAATGAGAAAAAAATATATGGAAATTGTGTGGGAAGTGTAGTGTACACTTTGGAAGTTTAGTTTAGTAATTTAGACTTGATTTTGGAAATTTTTTTTGGAATTTATAAAATTTGTAGAATGGCACCAAGAATGAAGAGGAGCAAAGAAAAGAGCCCTTTCAATTTGAGTAAATTTGTTAGCTTGAAGGCTCAAGATCGGTACAGTGATGTGTTGCAATCACGAAAACTGATTTAGGAGCGGTGTTTTAGGAATCCAGGTGGAGACTTAGAGGATTTGATCATTCGCCGATAGTGAGAACGTTTATGTTGTTTTCTTGTTGTGGAGGTTATTTTTGTTGTTAGGGAGTTCTATGCAAACCTCCCTATAGCTGAAGACAATAGAGTCATGGTTCGAGGAAAGTTGGTACCTTTTTCACCGAAGGTAATCAACTTGTTTTATCATCTGCCACCTGATATGCTATGTTTTTATTTGAATTATAGTCTGACTGAAGTAGAGTTATATGAAATAGTTTCTTACTTAACTGTTAGAAGAGGACTTTGGAAGATCACTAATGAGAGGAGAGTCAACTTCCCAACTTCAAAATTATGTGCACCTTCAAAGGTCTAACACTATTTTATTTCTGCTCATCTACTACCAACAAATCATCTCAGTGAAGTGACCAGAGAGAGAGAGCAACGTTAAATTATTGTATCCATGAAGGAAATCTCATCAACATAGGAGCTTGATTTATCAGACTATCATCAGTTCTGCCACTGTCGTTACTACTGCAGGTCTGGGATTTGCTTCCTTGATCTCTTCTTTATGTGAGCAGGTTGGAGTTAAATATAATAGCTGGGAGGAAGTGTTGTTACCTCTAAAGCTCATCACTAAGGTGAATGTGAAGACTTATTTTGAGCATTCTATTTTTGGCTGGAGAGGAGAATTTTCTAAGAGTTATGGAATAGAGACGTCTACTACTTCTACCTCTGCTGCTTCTACATCTAGACCATCTACCTCACGTGCTTCTACATCTAGAGTTGAGTCTACTAGACCCGAGATCAATTATTGTAGAGGATGATGGATCATATTAATTTTAACGTTGTTAAAGTTCAAAATTTAGAGCATTTTACAGAGCATACTGATAGGTATAGTAGGAGAAAGAGTGATTATGAGGAGAAATTCCACTCATCTCTAAAGAACCTAATTAGGGGTGACCCAAGAGTGCAATTTCATTTATATCCTTGATATCTTGATTATGAGCCTTCAGAAAAGTGGTATAGCAGTGATTTAGAAGATGAGGAGTAGAATTGAGAAATTTTTATNGATTTGTGTTATTTTTAGCCTCGAATTGAAATAGTTATTATGGAGAATTTTGAGAGAGAGGGGAGTTATAGGAAGTTGAAAATAGTCATTTAAGTGTAATGAGCCATTTAAGGGTGGTTAACTTAGGCAAATAGTGCATTTTACCTTAATTTAAAATTTTGAAAATCGTATTCTGGTGCCTAAGCGCCACATCTCGCGCTTAAGCACGAGTCAACCCTAGAGGCAAGCACCTAAGCGCTATTTACCTATGTTTAAGTGTTGGTTTACAAAAACCGGTTCGTGAATGATTAAAAGTCAAATGTCAAGAAGAAAATCATCATTTTTAATGCCACCGTTCCTATCAACCTCTCGAGTTTAAGATTTTTTGAGGGCTAGGGCACATCTAAAGTGAAGATTTCTTAGTGAAATCAAGTAAAATTTGCTATATCCAAGTTCCTTGAGGTAAGAGCTTTACTTCTATGCAAAAATTTTGGATTTTCTTTATGAATTTTGAGCACATTTGGAGAAATTCAAAAATTCACTATTCATGGTGAAAAATGAGAAAAAATATATAGAAATTGTGTGGGAAGTGTAGTTTATACTGTGGAAGTTTAATTTAGTAATTTAGACTTGATTTTGGAAATTATTTTTGGAATTTATAAAATTTGTAAAATGGCACCAAGAATGAAGAGGAGCAAAGAAAATAGCCCTTTTAATTTGAGTAAATTTGTTAGTTTGAAGGCTCAAGATCGGTACAGTGATGTGTTGCAATCACAGAAATTGATTTAGGAGCGGTGTTTAGGAATCCAAGTGGAGACGTAGAGGATTTGATCATTCGCCGTTAGTGAGAGCGATTATGTTGTTTCCTTATTGTGGAGGTTATTTTTGTTGTTAGGGAGTTCTAAGCAAACCTCCCTAAGGCTGAAGACAATAGAGTCATGGTTCGAGGAAAGATGGTACCTTTTTCACCGAAGGTAATCAACTTGTTTTATCATCTGCCACCTGATATGCTATGTTTTTATTCGAATTATAGTCTGACTGAAGTAGAGTTATATGAGATAATTTCTTACTTAACTGTTAGAAGAGGACTTTGGAAGATCACTAATGAGAGGAGAGTCAACTTCCCAACTTCAAAGTTATGTACACCTTCAAAGGTATAACACTATTTTATTTCTGCTCGTCTGCTACCAACAAATCATCTCAGTGAAGTGACCAAAGAGAGAGAGAGAGAGAGCAACGTTAAATTATTGTATCCAGGAAGGAAATCTCATCAACATAGGAGCTTGCTTTATCATACTATCATCAGTTCTGCCACTGTCGTTACTACTGCAGGTCTGGGATTTGCTTCCTTGATCTCTTCTTTATGTGAGCAGGCTGGACTTAAATATGATAGCTGGGAGGCAGTGTTGTTACCTCTAAAGCTCATCACTAAGGTGAATGTGAAGACTTATTCTGAGCATTCTATTTTTGGCTAGAGAGGAGAATTTTCTAGGAGTTATGGAATAGAGACGTCTGCTACTTCTACCTCTGCTGCTTCTACATCTAGACCATCTACCTCACGTGCTTCTACATCTAGAGTTGAGTCTACTAGACCCGAGATCAATTATTGTAGAGGATGATGGATCATATTAATTTTAACGTTGTTAAAGTTCAAAATTTAGAGCATTTTACAGAGCATACTGATAGGTATAGTAGGAGAAAGAGTGACTATGAAGAGAAATTCCACTCATCTCTAAAGAACCTAATTAGGGGTGACCCAAGAGTGTAATTTCCTTTATATCCTTGATATTCTGATTATGAGCCTTCAGAAAAGTGGTATAGCAGTGATTTAGAAGATGAGGAGTAGAATTGAGAGATTTTTATGTTTGTAATATATGTTAGACTATGTGCTTTAGACTTAAGATTTGTGATGTGTTGTTTATTTTTATTTTATGGAGTATGTGGTGTGGTACTGCTACATTTGCATCTTTGTGATGATATGTACTATGTATTGTGTTTTGCACTTTTGTATTTTATTGTTATTGTGATGTTTGTGTTAGTTAGTAGTTTGTTTTAAATTCTAGGGTAGTAAGTGTTGCGAGTTTTGTGATTTAGTTAGTTTAAAACTTAACTTAATTCTATGTCTTTTGAAAAGATAAAAATCTTGCTAACTTAGGTCTTAAATATTAAATTTCAGAAGCTGCTACCCTGTATTTTTCTTTTATCATGTTTGTGAATTTGTTTCTATGTTGAGATTATGAAGTCAAGTTAATGTGTTAGTTTTCTTTCATGTTTATACCCACAGTTTATAAGTCTATTGAATCTCTACATGTTGAATTGAAATGAAAATATTAGAAAATTTGATCATAATTAATTTGCTCCTATTTTTAGTTTTATACTTGTATCATTAGGGTATAAAAATTTCTATCAGCAGTTATTTTAATTTTCATTCCTGCTTATATATATTTGATGCTAAATTGTTTAATCTGTTAAAAATTTAAGTTTGGGGGGGATGAAAAATATTTTCAAAACTTTAATTTTATTTGTTTCTCAAATGTACTACAAGCGAATTTGATTTGAAAAGAAAAATTGATCATGTATATGAAATTATATTAAGGAAGTAAAATTTAATTTTAGAAACGAGTAAGAGAAACATTGTATTTTTAAAAATTTTAGAAATTTAGACTTTATTTTTAATATTTAAATTTTGTTTATTAAAAATAATCTTCAAAGCTATNAATTTTAGAAACGAGTAAGTGAATTTAGTTGAAATTTTGAGTAATGAAGAAAAACTTTAAGTTAAAAGTTTTTAGTGTAGAAAANAAAAAATTTTAGAAATTTAGACTTTATTTTTAATATTTAAATTTTGTTTATTAAAAATAATCTTCAAAGCTATTCTTATATTTATAAGTAAAATTTTTGTATCAAGACTTTGCTTTATGAAAGGAAAAGTAGAATTCAAAATTATTAATGGTCTATCGAGATATAGTAATCCTTGCCTAAAAAAAAGAAAAAGAAAAAGAAAAGAGAAATAAAAAGAAAAAGCAAAAAAAAGAAGAAGAAAAAGTGAAGGAGGAGATACTTCAGGATTAGTGTCTAATAAAAAATTAGTTCTATATTTGATAATTTTAAAGTATAAGACTTGAGAAAATCTTAAGCTTATAGATATAATATAGTAAGTAAAATTATTCTTAATAAAATTTTTTAAGTGGAGATAATAAAAGAACTAAATTCTAAATTTGGAAGACTTACAATATTTCTAAATAAGATAGGAACTCATATTTTCATATTTCTTAACATTAAAAATTTCTAAACTTTAAGTTGCTCTCATTTACTGAATATTTTTTTCGTAATTGGACTACAATATTTCTAATTCTAAATTTTAGTAACTCCTAAAGAAACCCATATACATATCATACATATTTAGTTTTTAAAGATTAAAGTGTCACTTGAGGACAAGTAACATTTAAGTTTGGGGGATTTTGATACGCTTAAAATATATAGTGTTTTAGACACATTTTTATACCTATTTTTTTAGATATTGTGCTTTAATGAAGGTATTTTTGTGTTTTTCTTTCAAGTACAAATAAAAAGGTGAAAAATGATCAAATTTGTAGCAAATAGGTGAAAAATTGGGCAAAAGTGTTTTAGCGTCTAAGCGCTAGTTAAATATATAAGGCCGCACCTAAGCATCAGAGGGCCTGTGCATAAGCGCCAGAGGCCCTGTGCTTAAGCGCCAGTGGCAGTTATTGGATGAGTAAATTCAGTTTTTACGAATTTTGAAGAGGTTTTTGAGGCACCTATTGGCTTAATAGGTGGTTACAACCACCATGGACAAAAATTATTGTGAAAAGCATGCATCTCTTAGGGAAATACATCGAATCAAGACACATTTTGAAGAGATACCAAGACACATTTTGGAGAATTATAAAAGATGGAAGATTGAGACTTTCAAAGGGGTCCTGAAAGTACTGAAAAAGTTTTGAAAGTTCTAAAATTGGAGTTAGTTGGAGAGATTTTTAGGCACCACATATTTATCCTTTTTATTTTAGTTTTATGATGAGAGTATTGTAAAAGAGAAGAGATTCAAAGGAACTTCAAGAGTTTGGTGGAGGACTTAAGATAATTTTTTTATCTTTTATTTTAGACTAGTTTATGTTTTAATTGAGACTTATTGTTGGTTTGACAATGATTTCTACTTTTAAACTAAAGTGTGGTTTTTTCATGGATTATGAGTAGTTTTCTTTATCTTTCTCCTTAAAATGATAAGTAATTAAAGTGTTAGGATTTTGAGTATTTTTCTTTATCTTTCATCTTAAAATGATAAGTAATTAAGTAATGGATAAAATGAGTAGTTTTCTTTATCTTTCTTCTTAAAATGATAAGTAATTAAGTTTTGGATGGAATTTGTGAGACTTCTTATTGGTTTGACAATGATTTCTACTTTTAAACTAAAGTGTGGTTTTGTTTTCTCCATGGATTTTGATTTGACAATGATTTCTACTTTTAAACTAAAGTGTGGTTTTGTTTTCTCCATGGATTCTGAGTGACTATGATTTCTTCTTTTAAACTAAAGTGTGGTTTTGTTTTCTCCATGGATTTTGAGTAGTTTTCCTTATCTTTCTTCCTAAAATGATAAGTAATTTAAGTGTTGGATGGAAGTTGTGGAGAGTATTAATCTTTAATGTTGGAAGAAGTTGTGATGATTGTTTTGGATGGAAGTTGTGGAGAGTATTGATCTTTAATGTTGGAAGAAGTTGTGATGATTTATTTGGATGGAAGTTGTGGAGAGTATTGATCTTTAATGTTGGAAAAAGTTGTGATGATTTAAATAATGTACTTCATTTACTTCTTGATTTGCCCAATCCAAATGTTAAAATTTGTTGTGAGAACATGTAAGAACAAGGTTGGTATTATCTCAGTCAACAATTTGAAAGAATCACATGAGGTTGTATGAATGAGAATGTAGTTCATATAAGTGCAAATAAATAAGGAAATATTCATTAAAGGGTGTAGAGTTAGAGGACTTTAAAGTCACAGATTAATGCCCCCAACTTGGTTTATTGTTTTAGGTTCTGATACAAGATGTTAGCCCCCCAGGTGGAGGGAACCGAGGGAACTCTTTAATGAGAGCCAGTATCTTCCCTGCCTAGCTGGTCTTCAAAACTATTCAAACTTTAAATTAGCCAATGTTCTTTATAGCATCTCTAGTAAGGATGGTATCTTCCCTACCTATCTGGTCTTTAGAACTATTCAAACTTTAAATTAGCCAATGTTCTTTATAGCATCTCTAGTAAGGTCGGTCTTCAAAACTATTCAAACTTTAAATTAGCCAATATTCTTTATAGCATCTCTAGTAAGGGCCTAGCCTGTCTTCAGAACTATTCAAACTTTAAATTAGCCAATGTTCTTTATATCATCTCTAGTAAGGGTTCTGCCTAGCCGATCTTCAGAACTATTCAAACTTTAAATTAGCCAATGTTCTTTATAGCAACTCTAGTAAGGGTAAAGAATGTTTTTGCTTATTTGGCACAACACAATATGCATACTTCCACAACATAATTTCTATACTTATTACTGATTCATGATAAGGACAAAGATATTTTCATATTTAGTGCTTTTCTTCTATAAAAACTCAAGTTATCTTTTTAAGTTTGTTTTGTTTTTGTCAAAATATTAAAATTACCAAAAATTAAACTTTCTTTATTATGAAAACGTCTTTATTTTAAATAATTGTATTTTTAAAAATAGAAAGTTTTTCAAAAAGTGCATATTACATATCTTCTCTATGGGTTCGATATTCAGGACTTAAGCAAAAAGTTCTATATTACCTGAAAACGATATGTATAATTGCATAGTAACCTAATATATATAAATTAAAAGTTAAATTCTTATCTTTCTTCAAGATCAAGTTTTTGGTTTTGTTGCAAAATAAGGAAATATAATTAGAATTATTGTTATACTGTTGCATATAAGCAGTTTCAGGATCAGTTACCATAGTATATGATGGGTGCACTAGAGCAGCTAGACAAGAGCTATGGGATGATCTCAATATCATCAGTCAGCATGCTATTGAAAGATGGCTGGTGGGGGAGCGGGGGGGAGGGGTGTTAACTCTCTTGCCTCCCCCTCTAAAAAGAAAGGAGGCAGACCCCCTAATTCTTCCATAATGAATACTTTTAATGATAATATTCAAGCTTCAGGTTTGTTTGACCTGGGTTATACTGCTCCTAACTTCACCTAGAGAAGGGCCAGGACAAATTTTTTGCTAATGACCATTGGCTGAAAAATTTCTTTCATACAATAGTTGCCCACCTCAATCTTGTTGGATCTGACCACAGACCACTCCACATCACAATTTTTGCAGCTCACAAACAAGGAAAGACTCCTTTCAGATATTTAAATATGTGGTACACCCACAAGGACTTTATCTCTATTATTTCAGCTCATTGGAGAGACATTGATAACCCGAGCCCCTTGATTAGATTGTGGTGCTTACAGAAAAAAGTTGGGAAGGCACTCACCCAATGGAATTGAAATACATTTCACAATGTTTGGGCAGGAGTTTAACAAGCTGAAAGAGATGTGATGGCTATTGAGTCCCTAGCTGCTAATGGCCTAGCTGATGAAGCTCTTCTTTGGGAAGCTAATGAGAAGCTCCTCACTATTGTGGCATGGCAAGAAGAATATTTGAAATAAAAGGCTTCTACAAACAAGTTCATGGATGGTGATAGGAACACAAAATACTATCATGCTTGCATCAAGTATAGAAAGAAATGCAACACAATTCAATCTGTACAAGATGAACAAGGCAAATAGATTAAGAGCTCTAAGGATATTGCAGAAAGTGTTCTGGACTGCAGCAAAAGACTTATACAAAGCCCTGATCAGCATAGAACTCACCTGGATCTTGAATTATTCAGTAAGGATTAGGAATTCACTCAAAACATCAACTTGGCTGAAATCCATACTGAGGAGGAAATCTGGCAGACCCTTTCCACTATAGACAATGCTAAAGCAATAGGCCCTAATGGATTCACTTCTGATTTCTATAAGAAAGCTTGGGAGGTAATAAAAGAGGATCTTGTGCTGGCCATTCAAAGCTTCTTCCAGTGTTAAGAGCTACCAAAGTACTTCTGTGCTAGCACCATTATGTTAGTGCCCAAGCCCTCATCTAGAGATCAGTGGAAACACTTCAAAACTATTAGCCTGACAAATGTAGCCTCTAAAATCATCCGTAAGATTCTGGTGAGGAGACTACAACCCTAACTGCAACACCTGGTCATCCCAAAGCAGGATACTTTTGTGAAGGGGAGATATATTGGGGACAATGTACTCCTAACCCAAGAATTACTAAATGATTTAGATAAACCCTGTAGGGGGGAAATATGATACATAAACTGAACTTAAAGAAGGCATATGACATGATACAATGGGAGTTTGTAATGGCTTCCTTAGAGGATAAGGGGTTCTCCAATGCCTCCTGCTTTATCATCCAAATATGGTTGAAGAGAAATGCGCATTCAGTATTTATCAATGGCCAAGCTCAAGGGTTTTTTACTACCTCAAGAGGACTCAAACAAGGAGACCCTCTATCCCCAATCACTTTTATTCTTGCTTAAAATTATCTATCTAATTGTTGGACAGACCCTCTCAAAGAAAGAACTATGTCAAATACCATCACAAATCCACTTTGGACATTAGTCACCCAATCTATGTCGATGACATAATTATTTTCTTCAGAGCTAGTAAAGCAGCTTCCAGATTAATTCAAACCTGTTTATAGGAATTTCAGGATATCTCTGGGCTGATCTTTAACAAAGAGAAATGTCATGTCCTCTTTAGCAAAAGGATCCCTCTCTCCACCAAGCAATGGATACTCAACCTCACTGGCTTCACACCTATGTCAACTCCATTCAAATACCTAGGTGTTCCTCTTCTCAAAGGTAGAACTAAACTAACTCACTTTGATGATGTGGTTAGCAAAACAAACTCCCAATTACAACATTGGACAAACTCATTTATTTCTAATGGTGGAAGGATTACACTACTGAGAAGTATCCTCACCACCTTCCCTTCTTATTTCCTACAAATGGTTGTAATGAAGAAAAGCACTCAACTGTTACTTAAAAGATCCTTTAATAGGTTTTTATGGGTTGGCTAGAGGAAACTGCTACACTGGGCAAGTTCGCAAAAACTAGCCAAACCAACTACTGCAAAAGGCATGAGCTTTAAAGTTCTTCAACATCTTCAACACTTAAGTTTATGCATTGGTGATTCTAGAATTCGGGTCGATCTTCTGAAAGTTAGAAAAGATGCAAAAAATCTATTCCTTTGGGACTTAGGACAAGGTAAGCTAAGATTTTGGTTGGATAAATTGTGTCCAGAAAATTTCTTCAATCCAATTCCAGGGGATTATGATATTGAACTCTTGGTTGAGGATTACTAAGAAGGGAACTCCAGGTCTGTTAAATTCCTGCTCTCTTTTCTGGATCAACATTCTGCTAAGCTGATTTCAAAACTACCCTTTGATAGAACCTAGGAAGAAAAATTGGTGATTGATGTGAAACCCAATCAAAGCCTCACCAAAACTATGTACACTAACCTATATCATTGGGAGGTTTTGCCATGGGGGGAATATCTTTGGAGTAATTATCTTACCCCATCTAAGTCTTTCTTTTGTTGGAGAATTTTCCATAAACTGCTACCCACTGATGATATTCTAAAACTTAAGGATTTGAAGGGGCCTTCAATCTGCTATTTGTGTATGGCTGATGAGGAATCTATAGACCACCTTTGTTTTGGCTGCAACTTCTCCCAGGAAGTTTGAAACTCCATGATACAACATATGCACGTCAATACAATGCAGCGTGGCATAACATTATAGATTGTTGGAGTGGACGGTTATGCACCAAATTGGGGCCAATTCCTTTTATTGCTACTTAGTTTATCTGAGCTACAAAAAACTAAATAAAATTTGAAAATAAGTCTTTCACTGAGGTTAAGGTCGCTGCCAACGACTTAGTATTTATCGTAAAGCTAATCCAACGAAAGAAATTTCCCTACATCTTGAATTTTCATAAAGCAGTTGGTTCTAATACTTTTTGTGTGGTCAAAGTTTACTGGGACAAACCCTCTTTCCCTACTGTCAAAGCAAGCACTGATGGAAGTTTCTCTTCCCATGAGGCTAGAATTGGGGGAGTGTTTTTGAGATCATCTTGGTAGATGCTNGCCCGGATGGAATTGTCTCAGTCAACAATTGGAAAGAATCACATGTTTTTGTATGAATGAGAATGTAGTTTATATGATTGAGTGCAAATAAATAGGGAAATATTCATTGAAGGGTGTAGAGTTAGAAGACTTTAAAGTGATAGGTTAAAGCCCCCAACTTGGTTTATTATTTTATGTTCTGATATGAGATGTTAGCCCCCAGGTGGAGGGAATTGAGGGAACTCTAGAGTGAGAACTAGTATCTTCTCTGCATAATTGGTCTTCAGAACTATTCAAACTTTAAATTAGCCAATGTTCCTTATAACAACTCTAGTAAGGGTAAAGAATATTATTGCTCTTATTTGGCACAACATAATTTGCATACTTCCACAACAGAATTCCTATACTTATTACTGATTCACATAAGAAGAAAGATATTTTCATATTAAGTACTTTTCTTCTACAAAAACTTTAGTTATCTTTTTAGACAAGAAATATATTTTTCTTATTAAGTTTTTTTCATCTACAAAACTCTAGTTATCTTTTTAAGTTGTAACAGTTTTGTCAAAATATCAAAAATACCAAAACTATTTGAATTTTTATTACTGCAAAATATATTCATTTTAGTAATTATCTTTTTAAAAATAGAAAGTTTTCTAAAATTTCATATTGTATAAATTCCTTGTGGTTTCAATATTGAGGTCTTAATAAAAAATTCCTATATTACCTCATAACGATACGTATACTTGCGTAGTATCCTAATATATATAAACTAAAAGTTATATTCTTATTTTTCTTCAAGATCAAGTTTTTGATTTTGTTGCACGGTAAGGAAATATAAGTGAAATATAATCTGAATGATTGTTGTACTTTGCATATTAGTAGTATCAAGAGATCAGCTAGCCTAAGGCAAACCTAACTCCAAGCCAATTTGACCCAAATTGAACCCATGCACCAAAATTGACCAAGCCATGCCAAAGTGGTCAACCTAAGACCACTACAGCCACCAAGTGCACTCTAGTGACCAGGCTAGATCCATCTAGCCTACTCTATGTGAGCCATGGACCAAAGGTCATCTAAATTAAGGGATTCCTTTCCAAAAATGCTTAAACCAAGGAGATCTTGGCCAAAACCCATCACTAACCCAAATTACTTATTGTGACAAACTCTCCCGATGTTCCTGAGCCACCTGAGCATCTCCCTTGGCCTGACCAACCACCCGAGTCACCGGAGGAGCCAAAATTGAGAGCCTTGATCCCTACTTTCTATATATAGAGATGTAAAATGTGATGTATGCGATTATATTTATAATATTTCAATTTGGGATACTAGGCAAGTATACGTATCGTTATCAAGTAATATAAAACTTTTTGATTAAATCTCGAATATCAAACCCACAGGAAGGATTAATTTTAGATAATAAAATACTAAGCAATATATATTCTTACTCAAACTTAAGATTTTATAATAGGAATAAAAGTTTGATTCTTTTTGTAATTTTTGATGAAGGCAATATAAGTAAGCAACTAATTAACTTAACTAAAATACTTGCAAGATGAAGGAAATACAAGTAAAATCTTTTTCCTTATCATAAATTACTGATAAACATAGAAATTCAGTTGTGGAATTATGCTAAATGTGTTGTGCCAAATAGGATCAATAATATACTTTTCCCTTACTAGAGATGTTATAAAGAACATTATTTAATCTATAGTTTGAATAGCCTTGAAGACCGGCTAGGCAGGGAAGATACTAGCTCTCACTCTAGAGTTCCCTCTTCTCCCTCCACCTAGGGGCTAACAACTTGTGTCAAAACCTAAAAATATAAATCAAATTAGGGGTTTTAGCCTATCACTCTAAAGTCCTCTAATTTTACACCCTTAAAAATATATTTCCTTATTTGCACTCAACCCCATGAACTACATTCTCATTCATGAAATCAATATGTGATTCTAACCATTTGTTAACTAAGACAATACCAACTTGGATATTACATGTTCTCACAACAGGTTTTAACATCTTAATTGGCCAAATCAAGAAGTAAATGAAGTGCAAGGTCTTGAATCATCACAACTTATTCCAACATTGAAGTCTATAATTCACATAACTTCCTTTAAACATTTAATCATATATCATTTTAAGGAAAAAGATAAAGAAAACTACTCAGAATCCATAGAGAAAACACAACCACACATGAGCTTAAAAGTAGAAATCATGCACACAAACAAGAAATCTAAATTAAAAACCAAGTATAGTAACAAAGATAAACACTTATGTCAAATTCTCTTCACCAAATTTCTTGAAGTTCCTTTGAATTCTCTTTCTTTTCTCACAATACAAACTAACACTCAAAATAAAACAAAATAAAGTAAAATTGGCCGGCGGTGACAGCGGCGACGACGGCTCTAAATTTCTGTGGTTGGTTGTTGGCCCCTACTTTTGGAAAATCTAAGTCTTTTCTTATAAAATTCTAAGGGGTGCCTTGCTGTCTCTTCAAAAAGGCGTCTCCATTCAATGAATCTTTTAGAAGTTGTGTCCTCAAAAACCAATTGAAAGAACTTTCATGTCCATGGGCTATTTCCCACGTTTTTATCAATGATTGCTTCAAACACCTCTTCAAAATTCCACTTCAATTAATATTTCTTCAAGTAACTAAATTCGGTGCTTAAGCAGGAAGTACGTGGTGATTAGGTTTGGATGCTCTGGCTCTTAGGCACCTTAATTCATTTTTGCACCTTTCTTCATTTTTGCTCCAAATTTGATCCTTTCTTACTTTTTTTAGCATTTTCCATCTATTTGAGTGTACCAACAAGAAAAACACACAAATACCTTTCATTAAAGCGTAATATCTCAAAAATAGGTATAAAATGTGTATAAAAACACTATATATTTTAGGTGTATCAAAATCCCCCAAACTTAAGATGTTACTTGTCCTCAAGTGACCTTTCAATCTTTAAAAACCAACATAATAGATAATGCATATGAGTTTCTTTAGGAGTTGCTAAAATTTAGATTTAAAATTAAAGCAGTCCATATAAAAAACAATACTAAATGAGACCAACTTAAAATTTAGAAATTTTTATGATTTCCTATCTAATTCAAAAATATTGTAGAATTTCCAAATATAGAATTTAGCCCTTTTATTATTTCCACTTAAAAATTTTTATTAAGAATAATTTTACTTACCATTATATTTTTAAGCTTAAGATTTTCCCAAACCTTATACTTTAAAAAGATTAAATGTGAAACCAATTTTTGATTTGGCACTAATCCTCAAGCTTCTCCTCCCTTTTCTTTTCTTTTCTTTTTCTTTTCAGGCAAGAGTTACTATATCTGAATAGGCCTTTAATGTTTTTGAATTCCACTTCTCCTTTCCTAAAGCAAAGCCTTGATATAAATCTTTTACTTATAAATATAGCAATAGTTTTGAAAATTATTTTTAATAAAAGAAATTTAAATATTAAAAATAAAAGTGTAAATTTCTAAAGTTTTCAAAAATACAATTTTTTCTTACTAATGATAGTTACACTATATTTAGAATTTTCTACACTTAAATTTTTTAACTTTAAGTTTTTCTTCATTACTCTAAATTTTAACTAAATTTTCTTACTCATTTCTAAAATCAAAATCTTACTTCCTAATATAACTTTATTTACATAATCCTTTTTTTAAATGAAAATCAAATTTATTTGAAATACAATTGAGAACAAATAAACTTTTAAGTTTCATTAAAATTTTTCATCCCCTTTAAACTTAAATTTTTAACAAAAATAAACATTTAGCATCATATATAAAAGCAAGAATGAAAACTAACTATAACATGCTTGCAGAAATTTTCATATCCCAAATATGCATGTACAAAAACTAAAAATAGGAGTAAGAAATTAAATTGATCAAAATTTTAATTCTACTTAATATAAAGAGATTCATTAGACTTTTATGCAGTGGAGCATAACTGAAAAGCAAATAAACACACTGGCGAACAACATAATTGCAGCATAAAGAAATATAACTGGTAGTAAATTGAAAAATTTTCTTAACATGCAACTCTTAAGTAAAAAGTTAGTTAAAATTTAAACTTTTCCAAGACTTTGAATTAAGTTCAACAAACACCAACTAAATACACCAAATAACACAATTAACATAATTACTACCAAACAAACATACTAACAACACAAAAGTACAAATACATCATAGAAATTTCTACAAAACACAACAACTAAAACTAACAATTTCAACAATCTCAACTAAAAATAATAAGTATAGAATACCTGCAAAATCCACAATACATAAATAGAAAATAACATAAAATAGAAAACAGAACTACAAATCCAACTAAGCATCATCTTCTTCATCACTATCATCACTACGCCAAGCAGCTGTAGGCTCATATGGTGGATATCTAGGGTAGTGAGGAAATACTACATCTCAGTTACATTTATTGAGATGCTCCATAACTGTGTTGTATTCCTCCTCATAATCACTTCTTCTTCTCATATACCCATCCATATGCTCAAAAAAATGCTCTAAATTTAATACCTTATCCACAATATGATTGAAATTATCTAAAGTCCATTGTACTAACTCAGTCTGAGACTCAGAACTAGAAGTCTAACCCCGTGATGTAGAAGCATGTGAAGTAGAGGTTCATGAAGTAGAGGTAGTAGAACTACTAGAGAATCCACACTTCCAACCAAAAATAGAATGATGTGAATAAGTCTTCACATTCACACTGGTAATGGGCTTCGGTGGTTGTAGGATCTCCTCCTAGCTATCATATCTAACACCAACCTACTCACATAATAAAAAGATCAAGGAAGAAAATCTTAAACCAGCAGTATTAGCAATAATGGTAGAACTGGTAATAAGTTCATAAATCAATCCTCCAATATCAATCAGCTTGGGCAGCTGAATACAGTAGTTCAAGGTTGCTCTCTCTCGAGTCACTTCACTCAGATGATCTGTAGGTAGCAGACGAGCAGAGATAAAATAGTGTCATGCCTTTGCATTCACATCCAACTTCAAGGCAGAAAAATTTACTCTTCTTTCATTTGTAATATTCCATAATCCTCTCCCATAAGTTAAAGATGATATAACCTCATGTAGATCCTCCACAATAGGGCTATAGTTTGCATAAAAATACAAAGTACTAAGAGGAAAATGATAAAATTGATTAATTACCTCAAGAGAAAATGGTATTGTCTTCCCCGTACTATGACTCCTTCCTCATCAGCCTCCGAGAGATTCGCATAGAACTCTTGTACTATAGAGATCACGGTGACAATAGAAAAATAACATAACTGCTCCCACTGGTGGCTAACAATCAACTCTTTAACAGTCCTCTTAGACTTTTGAAACATCGCTCAGAAATCAGTTTCCTTATATGTAAAGCATCACTGTACCTGTCCCGAGCTCTCGAACTAACAAATTAAATCTTTGCTTCTTTTCATTCTTGGTTCCATTTTCTAAAAAATTGTATAAAATTCAAAATAAATTCCACAATCAACTCAAAATCATAAAACACAACTGCTAAAAGCTTAAACTAAAAAATCTATACATTTTTCATCAATTTTTTTCAAATTTTCACCATGAATAGTAATTTTTGAGTAGCTCATGAATATGTTCAAAATACATGGTGAAAATAAATAAATATTTGCATAGAAGTGAAGCTCTTACCTCAAGAAGATCAAATTTAACAAATTTGGCTTGAATCCACAAATAATCCTCAAATTAGGTGAAGCCCTAGCTCTCTATTCACAAAAAAAAAATAGAGGAAGAAGGCAAAATGGAGTGGTTTAATGGTGATTTTTTGACCAAAAATTCACTTAAAACCGTTCGCAAACTATTTTTTGTGAACTGACGCTTAAGCGTGAATGGTTCAATGCTTAGGCGCCCGTCTATCAATTTAGTCGACACTTAAGTGAGGGATTTGGCGCTTAGGCGCCAGTGCACAAATTTTGATTTTGATTTTTTTTCATTTAAGAGAAAGCACTCCTAGCCTAAGTCAACCAACCCTCTATGGTCTTAAAAACATTTTATATACTATTCACTTCCCTCTCACTTTCTTTTAACTCAAGATTCACAAATTTAAGCTAATTTGATTCAATACTAAATAACATAAAATTTTTCACAACTAAAACACTTATATTCATTCATAAACGATTACAAACATTTTTGAATACATAAATTCTTAATCCAAATAGTATTGGATGAGAAAATTCCTAACACAGACTCTAAAAAAACTTAACATATAAAAACAATTTAAAACACACTTAACATTTACAAACAAACATTAAGCACACAAACACTAAACATAAGCGCTAAATCACGAACTAAATTCCATTCTCTAGTTGATGGAACAAGTTATGGCCTATCATTAGTCTCTCCTTGAGCATTTTGTATGTGTATTTGAAAGAATAGATGATGATTAATAACTCTGGTTGAATCTTCTTCAATCCACTTGTTCTTCAGATACATAGCCTTATCTTCTTCTTCTATAAAACTGGTATGACTAAATTGCATCTTTAGTTACCATCCCATATGATCCAGATGTGCATTAACTTCCATCACTTTTGCTTCAATTGAACTAATGTTAGCCTCAATTTTAGTGATATTTTATGTTATTCCTTTGATACTAACAGATAGAAAACTATTATACATCTCTTGCGCACTCTGACTAATAATCTTCTTTCTCATTGCTTCTTCCTTCTTCTTCACATCACTCTCCTAAGATGAAATTTTTCCAAGACTTTCCTTTTCACTTAGAATTTAAGGGTAAAATGATGTTGTGGTGAGATTTCTCCTCATACCCCCTCTATTTTTAGGTGACATGTCTTAAAACTGCTCTTACACGTTCAAGCCAACCAATCCGTAGCTAGAACTTCTAGAAATCAAAATTCACACATGTTTTTTTAACTGTTGTGTTTAAGCACCGGATCTTAATGCTTAAGGGTGCTTAAGCGCCAGTGCTCAATTTAGCACAGGTCAACTTAACGTCCAAACATTCATTCTAACATGTCTAAGCCATCTTTTATGGTTTTAAAATAAACACTAACTTAATATTTAATTAAATTACTACCAGAATTTTCTAATTCACACACAATAACATAACAAAAAAACAAACACATAGATAACCATGAGATGCACCCCACAGAGTGTTTGGTTTTACGTCATCAGCCCAAAGTAACCAGTGCTTATTCTGGTTGACCCAACATCAGAAAATCATTTAATTTAAGTTGGTCATAAAAAAAGTAGGATTTTATCCTATGACCATTCACTTTGATTATTTTATCAGTTTTAGGATCTTTGATATCCACAACTCTATAAGGATAAACTTTCATCACAACAAACGACCCCATCCACCTGGACTTAAGTTTGCCTGAAAATAATCTTAACCTTGCATTATAAAACAAAACATGTTGCCTTGGCTAAAAATTTTTAGTCAGAATCCTTCGATCATGCCACATCTTCATCTTTTCTTTGTAAATCTTAGCACTTTCATAAGATTTATTCCTTATCTCTTCAAGCTCATTTAATTGCATTAACCTCTTCTCACCAACATCTTTCAAATTGTAATTAATTTCCTTAATTTTCCAATATGCTTTATGCTCATGTTCAATTGGTAAGTGACACTATTTCCCAAATACTAGCGTGTATGGGGACATTCCTACAGGAGTTTTGTATGCAATCCTATAAGTCCACAAAGCATAGTCAAATTTAGCCGACCAATCCATTTTGGTTGGATTTACATATTTTTTCAATATTATTTTAATTTCACGATTGGATAATTCAGCCAAACCAATTTTTTTAGGATGATAAGCAGTAGCAATTCTATGGGTAATATGATATTTCTTTAATAGTTTCTCCATTATTGCATTTTTGAAATGACTTCCCCCGTCAGTTATGATCACTCTCAATATCCCAAATCTATAAAATATATTCTTTGTTAAAAACTTTGCAACACTTTGAGCATCACATTGAGGTAAAGCAACAACTTCTATCCATTTGGATACATAGTTTACAACTAATAATATATATAAATTTTTGAAAGTTGGTATAAATAGTCCCATGAAATCTAATCCCCAAACATCAAATATCTCAACTTCTAACATATAATTGAGGGGCATCTCATTTCTCTTAGAAATATTGCCTACTCATTGAAATCAATCATAAGTTTTGATATAAGCATTAACATCTCTTAGAATTGTAGACCAATAAAATTTAGATTGTAAAATTTTGCATGTTGTTCTTCTGAAAGCACACATCCTTGAATTAATATCCTTTCCTTATTTATATAAAAATGGGTCATCCAAAAAAATAAGTCTTAGCTTCTTATAAAAATTTCCTCTTCTATTGGTATGTCATTCCATAGGGTATAATATCACTAACAATAAAGTTCACAATGTCTGCATAACATGGAACACACCACTCATAAAATTGAAAAATTTTTCATCAGGAAAATTTTCATTAATCTCTCTTTCAAAATAGAGTGGTTTTTCTAATTTAAGTCTGGACAGATGATCAGCAATTTGATTCTCAGCTCCCTTCTTATATTTTTTTTAAATCAATTTTTTGCAAAAGCAGAAACCATTGTATCAGTCTAGGTTTTGCATCCTTCTTTTTCATTAAATATTTAATAACAGAATGATCTGTATGCATATTACATTTAATTAAAATCAAGCATGATCTAAATTTATTAAACGCATATACTACTGTTAATAACTCTTTCTCAATTATTGTATAATTAATTTGAGCTTCATTAAGAGTTCTATTAGCATAGTAGATAATTATAAAATTCTTATCATGCTTTTGTCCTAAAATAGCTCCAATAGAATAATCACTAGCATCACACATTAACTCAAAAGATTTTTCCCAATTTGGTGCAACAATAATTGGTTCTGTGACTAATTTTTCTTTTAATAATTTAAAAGCTTTTAGGCACCCTTCATCAAAATTAAAAATTACATCTTTTTCAAGTAAATGACATAGAGGCTTAGCAATTTTTGAAAAGTCTTTAATATAGCCTGTAGAATCTAACATGTCCTAAAAAACTCCTAATGTCCTTTACACTTGTTGGGTAAAGTAAATTAGCGATCACTTGAATTTTTGTAGGGTCTACTTCCATACTATTTTCTAAAATTTGATGTCCCAATACTATTCCTCCTGCTACCATAAATTGGCATTTTTCCCAATTAAAGATTAAATTTATTTCTTCACAGCGCTTATGAACTTTTGATAGATGTTCTAAACATAAGTCAAATGAAGTTCCAAATAATGAAAAATCTTCCATAAAAACCTCAATCCATTTTTCAATTAAATCACAAAAAATAGTCATCATACATCTTTGAAATGTAGCACGTGCATTGCATAAACCAGAGTCATTATTCTAAAAGCAAATGTAGCATAAGGACAAGTAAACGTTGTTTTCTCTTGATCTCATGAGCTATTTATATTTGGTGATAACCAATATATCTATCCAGAAAAAAAAATATTTATGCCCAGCTAGTCTATCCAGCATCTGATCCTGAAAGGGTAGTGAGAATTGATATTTCCTTGTGGTGAGATTTAGTTTTCTATAATCAATGCATATTTGCCATCTTGTAACTTGTCTTTTTGGTATTAAATCATTATGTTCATTCAAAGTCACAGTCACTCCTCATTTCTTAGAAACACAGTGACTTGGACTAACTCATGCACTATCTGAAATTGGGTAGATAACTCCATCATCTAACAACCTTAAAATTTTTTTCTTAACAACATCTTTCATAACATGATTCAATCTCCTTTGAGGACTAGCCCTAGGTTTGTAGTTCTTTTTCATATGAATTCTATACATTTAAATTGAAGGACTGATTCCTTTTATATCAACAATTGTCCATCCAAAGGCTTGTTTATTACTCTTTAAAATTTTCATCAAACTCTCTTCTTCTTTTGTAGTTAATTTTGAGGAATTATAACAGGTAATGTAGATGAATCACCTAAAAAGGCATACTTCAAATATTCAGAATGTAACTTCAACTCAAGTTCAAAAGGGTCTTCAATTAATGGATAAAAGAATGTATCTTTCTCTATAGTGTCTAAAACTTCAAAATTTTCTCGAACATAATTTGAATCTTCCTCATATAAAACTTAATATTTATCCAATTCCTCTTCTTGCTTGTATTCTAACTCTTTAATCTCAGATTTCTCTTCATAATTTATTTTGAAATGACATTCACTTAAATACCTTATCACATCCATTCTATAGCTTTTATCATTTTTTACCTTTTGTAGACTTCATTGATTTGGAAATATTAAATGTAACTGTTTGATCATTGACGTGCATAGTTATTTCTCCTTTTTGTACATCTATCATTGCTCTTCCAGTGGTTATGAAAGGTCTCCCCAAAATGATAGGTATCTCTTTATCTTCCTCCTTGTCTAGCACAATAAAATTAACATGAAAGATAAATTGATCAACTTTCACTAGGACATCTTCTATAACTCCATTAGGGTAAGTTGTTAATCTATCTGCTAACAGCAAAGTTACAGTAGTAGAGGCTATTTCTCATAATTCCAATCCTTTAAATATTGATAATGGCATAATTGTTCCTAAATCACATAAAGCTTTCCTATAAAATCTGTCTCCTATTGCACATGAAATTGTAAAGCTACCAGGATCTTTAAGCTTTCAGGAAGCTTCTTCTAAATTATAGCACTGCACTCCTCACTAAGGCAAAAGTCTCATTATCTTCAAACTTCCTTTTTCTGTTAAGAATATCCTTCATAAACTTCACATAGCTTGACATTTATTCTAAGGCTTCAGCAAATGGAATATTGATTGTAAGCTTCTTAAATATTTCCAAAAACATTTTTTATAAGACTTCGGCAAATGGAATATTAATTGTAAGCTTCTTAAAAATTGAAAATTGCTTATCTAACATTTCTTGTCAAAGCCTCTGAGGAAATGGTGCTGGTGGTCCTTCCAAATCTTTTTTAAGTGGAGAAATAGATATTTCTAAACCTTTCAGAGCGTACTCTTTTCATTATTCGATCTCTTCTCTCTCTAGTTCAGTCTCTTTTTTAACTCTACCTTACAATTCTCTTTTGCTTCTAAGTTTAATGGCTTTTACTTGTTCTTTATTCTGGTTTTTTAGGTTTTCTTCTGTATTACTAGGAAGTGTTCCTTGGGATCTATTACTTAATGAATTTGCTATTTGTTTAAGTTGATTCTCAATATTTCTAATTGTAGCTCATTGACTTTGTAACTTATTTCCCATTTGTAACACCACTTCTTCTATATACAACTTCTTCTCTATAAATTGTTCATTACTGTTAAAACCTGAAGGAAAAGTAGATCTATAATTACTATTCTCTCAGTTTCACAATGGGTTTACTTGATTGTTCCCCCATTATTGATTATTACCACCTGTAGTATTATTCTAATTAAAATTGGGATGGTTCTTCCAACCTGGTTAATAATAATTTGAATATGGGTTATTCTGCTTGTTATTTATGACATTCAAAGTTTCTAATGATGCTTGAGACTCCTAATGAATTCTCTTCAATCATAGATATTGATTGAGAAAAATTCATTCCAAATTGGTCAAACTTCCTTGAAATTGCTGCAACTTGATTTGCTAACATGGCAAAAGCATCAGTTTCATGAACATTGACTACTTTTTTAAGATTTACCCTTTCAGAAGGCCATTAAAAATTATTGGTAGCCATCTCTTCTATTAAAGCATAAGCATCCTTAAATGGTTCTGACATCATTGAACCAATAACAGCGACATCAATAATAGATCTAAGAGATCCAACTAATCCATTGTAAAATATTTTAATTATTAACCAATCATGTATAAAATGGTGTAGGCACTTTCTTAAGAGTTCTTTAAATTGCTCCCATGCTTTATAAATAGATTCTCCTTCAAACTGACTAAAAGATGTAATATCATTTCTAAGCTTCGCAGTCTTTGATGGTGGAAAATATTTAGCAAGGAATTTTTGTGCTAAATCACTCCATGTTCTAATAGATCCAGGTGATAACGAATGTAACCATATCTTAGCCTTAAGAAATAATCTAAGTCTTATAGCATCATCTGATACACCATCATATTTAAATGTAGCACACAATTCTAGAAAATTGGTAAGATGTAAATTTGGATCTTTAATTAATGCTCCTCCAAACTGATTATTTGATATCATTTGGAGAATAACAGGTTTAAGCTCAAATGAATTAGCCATTAAAGTGGGTTTTTAAAAACTACAATGAATTTCATTCACCTTAGGGTTTACATAATCTCTTAAAGGTCTAAACTCTTCAACATTTTGAGTATTTTGATTTGCCATTTATTGAAATTTTACAGTAATTTTTAAGAAATGCACACAAACAAGAAATCTAAATTAAAAACCAAGTGTAGTCATATAGATAAAACTTATCTCAAATTCTCTCCACCAAATGTCTTTAAGTTCCTTTGAACTCTCTTCCTTCTCTCACAATACAAGGTAACACTCAAAATAAAATAAAATAAAGTAGAGGTGGGCGGCGGCGTTTGTAAATTTTGGTGGTTGGTTGCTGGCTGCTTCTTTTGGAAAATTTAAGTCTTTTCTTATAAAAATCCAAGGGGTGCCTTGGTGTCTCTTCAAAAAGGTGTCTCCATTCAATGAATCTTCTAGAAGTTGTCTCCTCAAAAGCCAATTGAATGAATTTTTATATCCATGGGCTATTTCCTACATTTTATCAAGGGTTGTTTCAAACACCTCTTCAAAATTCTGCTCCAATTAATATTTCTTCAAATAACTAACTTTGGCACTTCGGCGCAAAGTGCGTGGGGCTTAGGAGCCAATCCTAAGCGCCTCTGTTAAATTTTGCATCTTTCTTCATTTTTTCTCCAAATTTGACCCTTTTCCACTCCTTTTTGCATTTTTCATCCACTTGATTGTACTTATAAGAAAAACACACAAATGTCTTTCATTAAAGCATAATATCTCAAAAATAGGTATAAAAATGTGTACAAAAATATTATATATTTTAGGTGTATCAAGCCCCCATACCTCAACCAAAACACAATTGCACCCATCCATGTTAGCCAACCCTTATTGGTCTTTGGCACTTTGCAACCCTCCACATAAGCTACAGATTGCACCCATTAGTTGGCCCTAAGCTCCACCCCAAGCCCTTCTATCTAAATCACCTCCTCCATGGCCAAAAAACGAACTAATCAATTTCCTTAGGGATACTCTATCCAATTGCTTCTAGACCCTCTCCAAGAATTCCTAAGCTCAAGATCACCATTTTCCCCCTCTGGATTCCTCAGTGAGAGCTCAATTTTTATTTCAAAATTCAGGGAAAACCACGACATATTTCCCCACACCTCCATAGTCCACCAATGTTCAATTAAACTTGAACACACCATCCCCTGAGTGAGAGGAGTTGATTCCCCACAAAAGCTCCATCATAGAGAGCCTCTAACCTAGCTCTAGACCAACACCTGAAACTGGCGTTGGTTGAAATCATACATAGTCAATTCACCACAGCCCAGGACTTCGTCTAGAGGTTCGTTGGACTCATTCAAAGCTACTACAACCATCTTATTGAGGCCTCCCCTCTCAGAAAAAAGTATTGAACCTTAACCCTAAACCAAGCTTAATTTGATTCTCCATATGTATTTACTATATTTCATGCTCGATCAACCGTATAGATAGGTGCATCTTGATTAGATGAAGGTGTAAGAACAAATCTAAATTGATTTGGTTGAGTCTAGCTAAAGATATTAAGGTTTTAGGGTGGATGGCTTACAGGTTAGGTCATTTGGGGAAGATCAACGGATGTGGTTTGATCACGCATGTATTAGATGGACGGATGAGATCGCGTTGGACAAGTGGATGGAGTGAAAAGGCGGGCTGAAGAGGTGGCTGCATTGCTGGCAGTGTCGAATAACAGAGTGCCGCTTGGAGACTTTGAAGTGGACAAGGATGATGGCGGCGCTTCGATAAGTAGAAAAATATGAATTTTTTGAAATAATTTAAATGTCAGATCTTTGAAAATCCATATCTTTTCATATAACAATTATGAAAATAAATTAAAAATACCCTCTTACTTAGTGAACAAAGGAGAATAATGCGGACCAAAAATAAAAATTATTTGTTAACTCTTTGATTTTTAATTAATTAAATACTCTTAGTGGTATTTCAATTCATTATGACTAAGCATAGCTCACCATAGCTTGAAATTTTTAGAGTTTATTCCTCATGACAGAGGCTATGTTCTCTGATTTTTCTAAGGTCACAAGACATCTCTCTGTTTCTAACCTTATTTTTCATACTAAGATGGTTATTTTGGCTTAATTTAATTACATAAATTGAAATATCATTTGGAAAATTATGGGATGAATTTTAGTAGGTTTCCTGTGGTCAGAGAAGCTTAGGAAAAATATCATGATGGTTTAAATAATTTTATACTTTTATGTATTTAATTAAGTGTGTATATCTTGTATTAATTTATGTAAATTAAATATTAATCAACTTTGACAAAATTAATTTCACGTTGTGTGTAAAAATCATATTAACCTACTATAGAAATTTGAAAATTATTTGATTAAGTTTAAGCACTAAAGTTGCTTTTTTAAGAAACATTGTATTTTTGCACATAAGTAATTATATTAAATTAAATACACTCAGAAAAATTATGAAAAATGATTTTCTGAGTTCCTTATGATCAGGAGCACTTAGGAAAAATAAAAAGTTATTTTTTGTAAAATACTTGATTTTTGACCAATATTTTAAATTAAAAAAAATTAAAAATTCTAAAATTAAAAAAATATTTCAAAATGTTCCTAATGGTTCCCTGATCACTTAGAACTCATTAAGATATTTTTTCTAATTTTCCTAAAGTAAAAAATAAAATTTTAAAGGCCCAAAAATGTATTTTCCTATTTTTCTCATTAAAATAATTATAATAAATAAATTAAAAATAATAAAAACATAAAATTTTTTTCTTTGAACTTAGATATTAAAATATTTTTTGTTATTAAATTATATTATAGGAGTAATTAGAACATTCTTTTCAAACTAATAAATAATTAATAAATAAAATTTAATTCAAAAAATTAACATAAGAAAACCTTTAATAAATTTTCCACAAAAAAAAACTTAATTTTGATTGATTAAATCAATTAATTTTGAAAATCTTATTTTCTAAATTAAAATGATTATTTAAATTAAACTAAAATTTGAAAACCACATTTTCTCCTTTGATGCTTTAATTACTTTATGGATAGGGTACTCTGAAATTTTTAAACTCATATGAGTTTTGATTAATGAGTTATGAGGTGGAGAGCCTCAAGGGTAAAATGGTAATTTTAGATTTTGGTGTCTTAATCAAAATTTAGGATTAGTTAAAAGGGAAAAATGGGTAATGTTGATCCTAATAAATATGTTTGGATGATTGAAACCTAATGGGTAAAAGGTAGAAACCAACTTGCCGCCTTTCCATAATGAGAATAAAATTATAATTTTTTAAATATTCAAGAATTGGAAGTTAATAAAGTCAAATGATTCTCAAGTGATGGGCTTAAGTTAAGAGGATGATAGTTCACTTATTATAAGCCCACAATTTATATGATATGATCTTTCAATAAGGATATGCATCACTTAAATTTAAAATCTTAATGACTGCTACTTTATCCCTTTAAGATTGTTAAGGGCTTGGTACTGATCTAAGATTGATATTTAATTTCATTTGATGGGATTTAGAAGGATAATATGATTGATGGTAAACACTTCTAAGCACCGCAAGCGCAACTTTAGTGGTGGGTACAAAATCTTTAATGACCTAAACTTGCCTTTAGGGCATTCACCCACACAACTTTTAAGTGAAATATCAACTGATTGATTGAGTGCCCTGTTCCCAAAATGATTAAAATGTCAAGATTCATCGAGTAGTGGGATAATTTTGATTTGACCTGGGATGATTAATAGAACAATATGATAAGTTCAAAATAAACTCAAATGGTTCAAGAGTTTTTTAAAGCCGTTCAGGGTCATGCCCCGAACACTTTGGAATCTCTTGGATATTTTGAAGAACAAATTGAACTTGCTATATTTTGTTATAAAATCATCCATTATGATCTTTCAAGACTCAAGAAGTGATAGTTTGGGGTTTGTTAGATACACCTTCATCTACTCTTGCAATTTATTTAAATTCTACAAAATTATATACTTGTTGCAAGAAACTAATCTTTCAGTGGAAATGCTAAGAAGATGACAACTATGATTTTACACTGTTATTTAATTTTTTTCATTTTACTTTCATTGCAAAATATTATAACTGTTTGGATATGCACTTTTCCTTATTTGCAAAAATCAAAACAACATTTCAAAAAATCAATCTACATTTTCAAAAATTTAAAACAATTGTTTCAAATGTAACCATAAATCCTTTGAAATTCCAATTAACTTAAAACGTCGTTTGAATTTACGGCAGTCCCTCAGAGGAGGTAACCCACGATTGCTAACAAGATCTCCCCAATTTAAATGGGTTTCATAACTCGTTTAAACTAAGTAAATTTAAAAGAAAATAGTGCTAACTAAAAGAGGGAACCGTGAGATCTTAACCTATTTTGCTCTAATCAACTTTAAACCCCCCTGATTGAACTTTTAACCTATCATTTAAACTTTTAAACCTTTAGACTTTAGGACTGCTACTTTATTGAGGAGCTTAGAGCTAACCCCATGGGCAGCCTTCTACAACAACAACATCAGGGTCTACAATAGAACATCCTTCCTTAGAAATTAAACAATAAATCATAGGATTTTGAGGTTGTTAGCCTAGTGCGACATAAATCCTCAACTTTTTCTTTAGGCATTTATATGACTCTGTTATACAATTTAAGCCCTAACCTGTTTTAGGATTTTGAGGTTATCGTTTGTTGCAAACTAAATCCTTACATCTTCCAGGCTATTTTTGCGAATGTCTTGCATAAATGTAAGCCCTAATTAATAAAATTAGTAAGATGAAACATTTAAATAACTCTTTCTCAAAATTGAAACCAAACTATAGGATAGCTTGGGAAGTCACCGAGATTTTCCTCAGGATTCATCACATCCCCTAGTTCTTCTTCCTTTGAATTCCAAAAAAATTGTTCTAAATTTGAGTCATTCCCATTTCACACCTCCTTGTCTGATCTTTTGAAAAGTCTGACCCTTTGACATCCTTGAAGACATTATTCCCTAATTTTTATCGAGAGTTTTCTTAGGTTACTTCAATTATCTGAGATGTAATTAACTATAGAGGCTTGCCCTTATAAGAAACTTTCAAGAACCCAACTTAATATAAACACTATTTAATTTTTTGTATTAAATAGGAGAACTTGTTCGTCAACATAAAAAATGGTTTTTCGCAGACTTAAACAAATATCATAAATTATTTAGTTTATTTAATCGAGCTTTTACTAGTAAGTAGTGTTTTTATCCTTTGGGATAGATGCATTACTTGTGGTATTAGGCTCGTTTATTTAAACTAATGAGGATATGAGATCGGTTTGGTCTTGTATTTTAAGAATTAAAAATACCACTTTTTCCCAAATTATAATACAAATTAAATTAAATCGGGTGTCGCGATTCTTATTCTGGCAACCAACAATTTCTAATTTGGCGACTGACACATCTTTAGCTTTTGTCGGACACTTCATTGATTTTGAAATATTAAATGTTACTATTTGATCATTGACACAGATAATTAATTCCCCTTTATGCATATCTATCATTGCTCTTCATGTAGCTAGGAAAGCTCTCCCCAAAATGATAGATATCTCCTTCTCTTCCTCCATATCTAGCACAATGAAATCAACAAGAAAGATAAATTGATCCACTTTCACTAAAACATCTTCTATAACTCACTTAGGATATGTTATTGATAGATCTACTAATTGCTAAGTTATAGTAGTAGGGGATATTTCTCCTAATCTCAATCTCTTAAATATTGAGAATGACAAAAGGTTAATTCTTGCACCTAAATCACATAAGACTTTCCCATAAAATATGTCTCCTACTGCACTTGGAATTGTGAAGCTACCAAGATCTTTAAGCTTTTCAGGAAGCTTTTTCTGAATTATAGCACTGCACTCCTTACTAAGTGCAACATTCTTGTTATCTTCGAAATTTTTTCGTTAAGAATATCTATCATAAACTTCACATAGCTTGACATTTATTCTAAAGCTTCAATAAATGGAATATTAATCATAAGATTTCTAAATATTTCCATAAATTTTGAAAATTTTTTATCCAACTTTTGCTGACAAAGTCTCTGAAGAAATTGAGGTGGTGGGTTTTCCAAGTCATTTTTAAGTGGAGAAATAGGTCTCTCTAAACCATTCAGGGCGTCCTCTTCAGGTTCTTCAATTTCAACTCTCTCTACTTCAATCTCTTTTGGAATTCAACCTTCCAACTCACTTCTGCTTCTAAGTTGAACAACTTTTACTTGCACTTTATTCTAGTCTTTTAGATTTACTTCTGTATTACTAGGAAGTGTTCCTTGGGATCTATTATTTAATGAATTTGTTATTTGTCCCAATTGTTTCATAATATTTCTAATTGTAGCTCCTTAACTTTGTAACTAATTTCTCATTGTAACACCACTTCTTCTATATATATCTTTTTCTCCTTGAATTGTAAATTGTTGTTAAAACCTGGAGAGTAGGTCTATAATTATTATTACCTTGATTGTTCTAGATTTCCAATGGGTTTATTTTGTTGTTTCTCCATTGCTGATTATTACCACCCAAAGCATTATTCCACTTAAAGTCCGGATGATTCTTCCAATATGGGTTATAATAGTATGAATATGGGTTATTCTATATATTGTTTATGACATTCAAAGTTTTTAATGATGCTTCAGATCTAACATTTGGCCTAATGAATTATCTTCAATGATTATAATTGATTAAGAAAATTTCATTCCAAATTGGTCTAACTTCATTGAAATTGTAGCAACTTGATTTGCTAACATTGCAAAAGCATTAGATTAATGAATATTGACTACTTTTATAGGATTTACCCTCTCAGAAGGCAATTAAAAATTATTAGTAGCCATCTCTTCAATTAAAGCATAAGCGTCATGAAATAGTTTTGACATAAATGAACCAGCAACAACGACATCGATAATAGATTTAAGAGATCCAACTAATCCATTGTAAAAAGTTTGAATTATTAACCAATCTAGTATAGTATGGTCTGAACACTTTCTCAGTAGTTCTTCAAATTGTTCCCACACTTCATAAATAAATTTCTTTTCAAACTGACAAAAAGATGTAATATCATTTATTAACTTTGTAGTTTTGTGTGATAGAAAATATTTAGCAAGGAATTTATGTGCTAAATCACCATAAGTTTTGTAGGTCTAGGTGCTAACAAATGTAACCATATCTTAGCTTTATCCCTCAGGGAGAAAGAAAAAAATTGATCTTATAGCATCATCTGAAACACCATCATATTTAATTGTAGCACACAATTCTAGAAAATTGGCAGAATGTAAATTTGAATCTTCAGTTGGTGCTCCCCCAAACTGATTATTTGATACTATTTGGATAATAATATATTTAAGTTCAAATGAATCAGCCACTACAGTAGATTTTGAAATACTACAATGAAGTTCATCTACTATAGGGTTTGCATAATCTCTTAAAGGTCTAAATTCTTGATTAATTTCAAGATTTTAATTATTTTGGTCTACTATTTCTTGAAATTTTTGGTCTTTTTCTGTATTTTTTATTTTTTTGTTTATAATAGTTCTTTCTTATTCAGAATTGCAGGGCACTAGTTCCTTAGAACTTGAACTACACATACATTTTTACCAAAAAAATAAGATAAAATCACATAAAAAAGAACTTATATCAAAACAACACTATAATATTCTTATAATAAATCTAAAAGTTTAAATAAGACTTTCTAAAAAAAGAAATTTTCTTTCTAAAAATTTCTTCAAAAATTTTTATTCAATCCCCGGCAACGGTGTTAAGAACTTGATCCCCATCTTATATGATTGTATGATGTATGCGATTATATTCTTAATTTTTTTTTTATATTTCTCACTTTGCAATGTCTAGGCAAAAACTTGACTTTGAAGCCAATAAGAATGCAATTATTATATTTAAATATGGGATACTATGTAAGTATACATATCATCATCAAGTAATATAAGACTTTTGATTTAAGCCCAGAATATCGAACCTACTGGGAGAAATACAATATGTAACTAAATCAGAAGAAATTAGATAACAAATTCTACTTTGCAAAATATTCTTATTCAAACTATAAATGCTATAATAGGAATGAAAGTTTGAATCTTTTTCCTAATTTTTTTATAATTGAAAATAAAGTAAACAACTAATTAAATTTAACTAGATATTTGTAAGATGAAGGAAATATAAATAAAATATTATTTTCTTTATCATGAATCAGTAACAAGTGTAGGAATTCTTTTGTGAAAGTATTCAAATTGTGTTGTGCCAAGTAGGAGCAATAGTTAAAGATGCTATAAAGAACATTAACTAATTTAAAGTTTGAATAGTCTTGAAGACGGGCTAGATAGGGAAGATACTAGCTCTCACTCTAGATTTCCCTCTTCTCCCTCCACCCGGGGGATAACATCGTGTATCAAAGCCTAAAATTATAAACCAAATCGGGGCCTTTAGCCTGTCACTCTAAAGTAATCTAATTTTACACCCTTCAAATTTTATTTTGCTATTTATTTGCACTCAATCATATGAGTTACATTCTCATCCATACAATCTCATCCGATACTTACCATTAATTGATTGAGACAATATCATCTCGGATCTTAAACGTTCTCACAATAAATATTATTATCTTAATTAGCTAAGTCAAGAAGTAAATAAAGTACAACGTTTGGAATCATCATAAGTTTTTCCAGCATTAAAGATTAATATTTCACACAACTTCCATTCAATACTTATTCACTTATCATCTTAAGGAAAAAGATAAAGAAACTACTCAGAATTCATGGATAAATTACAACCATATCTAAGTTTGAAAGTAAAAATTATGCAAACAAACAAAAAGTCTAAATTAAACTAATGTAGTCACAAAGATAAAAACTTATCTCAAATCATCTCCACCAAACTCTTGAAGTTCTTTTGAATCTCTTCTCTTCCTTTCTCTTACAATACTCTCGACTCACACACTAAAACTCCTCTCTAAAAATATATCCTAATTAATCTAAAAGAGAGGGGCGTCGACGGCTAAGGGGCTGAGAGTTTCTCTGAGGGTACTAGAGAGAGTAGGTCTCTCTTCAATCCAATCGAAGTTTTCTTTTATAATTTTTCAGAAGGTGCCTTAGTGTTTGATCCCGACTCTCTTTACATGTTAATGAGATGTATGTGATTATACTCATAAATTTTCCTTACTTATAATTCTTACTTTGCAACGATGCCAAAAACTTGATCACCAGCAACAACTAGACACAAACTTGACTTCGAAGCAAATAAGAATACAATTATTATATTTAAATATGGGATCTTACGCAAGTATACATATTATTATCAAGTAATATAAAACTTTTTAATTAATTCCCAAATATCGATCCCACAGGGAAAACTACAATATGCAACTACAAAACAAAAGAAATTAGATAACAGATTCTACTTAGCAAAAAAATTCTTACTTAAACTCTAGATGTTATAATAAGAATGAAAGTTTGATTCTTTTTGTAATTTTTATAATTGAAAATAAAGTAAATAACTAACTAAACTTAACTAGATATTTGTAAGATGAAATCAATATAAATAAAATATCTTTTTCCTTATCATGAATCAGTAACAAGTATAGGAATTCTATTATAGAAGTATTCAAATTATTTGTTGCCAAATATGAACAATAATATTCTTTACCCTTACTAGATATGCTATAAAGAACATTGACTAATTTACAGTTTCAATAGTCTTGAAGACTGGTTAGATAAGGAAGAAATTAGCTTTCACTATAGAGTTCCCTCTTCTCCCTCCATTTGAGGGCTAACATCTCGTATCAAAACCTAAAACTATAAATCAAATGAGGGGTTTTAGCCTGTCACTCTATAGTTCTCTAATTCTATACCCTTAAAAGTTTATTTCCCTATTTATTTGCACTCAATCATATGAATTACTATTCTTATCCATACAATCTCATGTGATTCTTACCATTTGTTGGCTGAGACAATACCAACTCATATCTTACATGTTCTCACAATAGTTATTAGCATCTTAATTGGTCAAATCAAGAAGTAAATGAAGTATAAGGTTTAAAATCATCATAACTTCTTCCAACGTTAAAGACTAATACTTCACACAACTTCCATCCAATACTTAATCACTTATCATTTTAAGGAAATGATAAAAAAACTACTCAGAATTCATTGAGAAAACACAACCACACTTAAGTTTGAAGGTAGAAATCATGTAAAAAAACAAGAAGTCAAAATTAAAACAAAAAATGTAGTCAAAAAGATAAAAACTTATCTCAAATCCTCTCCACCAAAGTCTTGATGTTCTATTAAATATCTTCCTTCACTTACAATGGAGACTACAACTTAAAATAAAAAGAAAAGTGGTGGCGGCAGCATATGGGTAGGATGGATGTTGACTCCATGGATGATTGATGCAGGTAGAATAGTGTCTTATTTTTGCAAATAGTATTCAATGATACAAAATACACTCGACATATACAACAGTAAATATGCAATTTAATCCCAACAAAAATAACTTTAGTTAAAATAATTTTATCTTCTTAAAAATATTTAAACTGCTAAATCCCCTAAAAATAATACAAGTATACGTAATGCTCAAGTAATAAAGGCCTCTAATGGAGTCCTAGATATTGATCTCATGAGGAAATTGGAAATGCTTATAAGTAAATTCTTATGATTATAATATAAAATACAATTTAAACAACCAAAGTGAAGTAAAAAATTTGAATCTAGACTAAATGAGTGAATGTTAAATAAATGCAGTTAAAAGACTAAGTTATTTAAACTAATTGCTAAACATTCAAAAGTAAACTTACGAAAACTAAACAACGTTTTTGTGACGAAGAGTTTAAATTTAAGAAAGCATCCATCCCCTTCATAAAGAGTATATGGATTTTGAAGTATTTAGAATAATTTAGAAATATATATATAAATTATTTTGCGCCAAATAGGAGCAATCCTATTCCTTAACCTCTTCCAAGTGCATAAAGAGCATTGAGTAATCCATAGTTTGGTTCCTAATTCTGTGGTTAGGCTCGGAGGATACTGGCTGCCACTCTAGAGCTCCCATTACTCCCTCACCTAAGAACTAACAGTCTCACATTAGTTTCCAATCAAATGGACAAAATTAGGGATTTTAATCTATTACCTTAAAACCTTCAATTCTACATCTAACAAAGTATATTTCTTTATTTATTTGAACTCGACCCCATGGATGACATCCTCTCCCATGAAATTAAATTTGATTCTCACTATATTGCAGAAATCATAGCCCTTTTGGAACATATGTTTCTTAACACATTTTAACATTTCAATTGGCTAGATCAAAAGTAAATGAAGATCTGAGTTCAAATCATCCCAAATTTTTGAGCTTTAAAATTATATAAAACAAAATTAATTCTTCACAAAACTAAATCTCATTGTAGGGAGAAGCATAAAAAATACTACTCAGAATTCATGAGAAGGATACGACAAAACATGGATTTTATATATAAAAATAAGTTTACAAAATAAAGAAATAAATGAACACAACTTATCTCACAATTCGTTAAAATTTCTCTTCAAACACTTTCCCTCTTTACAAGCACTCTCAATTCTTTCTTAGAAAAGTAATGAGAAAGAAATCTCTCACATTTCCTCTCATCTTACAATTCTTGAATAAAATCTCTATGCCCTTGACTTTTTATCTCTCTCTCTCTCTCTCTTGCCTTCTTTGAAAATCTCTGACACGCCTCTTTTTTTTTAAAGCCCTAGACTTTCCTCTCTTTTATTAGAGACAGCCTTCCTCTAAAAAGAATTCAAAATTCCCTCCAAAAATTCTATCAAAAAATTCAACCCTTTTGAATTTAAAAGGCATGTCTATCGATCCAAGAGACATATCCCTTCATAAAAGAATGTTCTAAAGTGTCATTGAGTAACTCCATGGGGTGTTCAGAACAAGTGCCCTTTTAAAATTTGCACAAACTTTGTCCCAAATTGCCTTTATCTGCAAAAGTTGTCTCTAGTGCCTCAGGCGCTAGTTCTGATACTTTAGGCACCATCCTGCTTATAACCGTGTTGTTCTGTGTTTTGGCGCTTTAGGCACCAAATCTAGCCCTTTAGCCGCCAGAATCTAGCTCTTTGTCAAATGACGATTTAGGCACCAATTTTGGCACTTAGGCGCCGACCCTCTGTAAAGTGGTGCTTTAAGCGTCAGAATCTAAAAATTCATTGTTTTGGCTCAAAATTTTAGCATTTTGCCACTTTTGCTCTAAATGTCTAAAAATGATATACCTGCAACAAAAACATGAAAATACCCTTCTTTAATGTGCAATATCACAAAAAAATAATCAGAAAGTGCATACTTAAAACAACATATTATTTTGGTGTATCAATGATGGATTTGCTTCACTTCATTCCAAGTCTTCTTTAATAATTTTCCATAAGGAGTCTTGGTGTCTCTTCAAACTATGTCCATGTAGACGCTATTTTTGGTTGGAGGAGTTGCCCGTAAGAAGCTGTCGATTACCAAAATCAAAATCCCATTCTCTTCTTTAGAAGGAAGTTTTAATTTACATATATATTTAGTTTTAAAAAAATATGCAATCAAACTGACACCATATTTTTCATAGTTTAAATGAAAGAGCACTGTACCTCAAATCCGTATCTATCCCGAAGGATAAACACAAGACTTGAGGATAAGGCTCAATCAAATAAACTAAGGGATATATGACATCCATTTGGTTTGCGAATCCTTTGTATTTTCCGACAAGTTCCCTAATTTAATATAAAGAATTAAATAGGATTTATATTAAGCTGGGTTCAGACATGCTTCCTATAAGGGCAAGCCTCTATAGTTAATTACATCTTAAATGACCAAAGTCACCTAGAAGACTCTCGATAAAAATCAGGAAATATTATCTTCAAGGAATTTCAAAGGGTAGGACTCTAACTCTCGATAAAAATCAGGTATTATCTTCAAGGAGTTTCAAAGGGGAGGACTTTTCAATGAGATCAGATGTAGAGGTGTGAAAGAGAATTTCAAAGGGTAGGACTCTTCAACGAAATCGGACGTAGATGTGTGAAAGGGGACTAGTTCAAATTTGGAACATTTTTATTGTAGAATAAAAATTTCAAAGGGTAGGACTTTTCAATGAGATCGGACGTAGAGGTGTGAAAGGGGATTGGTTCAATCTAAAGTCACCTAAGAAGACTCTCGATAAAAATCAGGAAATATTATCTTCAAGGAGTTTCAAAGAGTAGGACTCTTCAACAAAATCGAACGTAGAGGTGTGAAAGGGGATTGGTTCAAATTTGGAACATTTTATATTCACCTAAGAAGACTCTCGATAAAAATCAGGAAATATTATCTTCAAGGAGTTTCAAAGGGTAGTCACCTAAGAAGACTCTCGATAAAAATCAAGAAATATTATCTTCAAAGAATTTCAAAGGGTAGTTTTTTTAATGAGATCAGACAAAGAGGTGTGAAAGGGGATTGGTTCAAATTTGGAACATTTTGTTATAGAGTTTAAAGGAGGAATAACTAGGGGATGTCATAGATCCAGAGGAGAACCCCGGTGACCTCCCAAGCTATCCTAATGTTTGACTTTAGTTTTAAGGAGAAATATTTAAGTGTTTCATCCTACCAATTTTATTAGTTAGGGCTTACATTCGTGTGAAAAGATCACACAAACAGCTTGGAAGGTGTGAGGATTTAGGTCATGACAAACGACTACCTCAAAATCCTAAGATGAGTTAGGGCTTATATTGTATAGCAGGGCTATACAAAATGCCTAAATATAAGGTGAGGATTTACGTTGCATAAGCAAGCAACCTCGAAGTCCTATGGCTTTATTGTTTATATCTAAGGAAAGAAGATTGGTTTAGCTGGGGAAGACAGGTTTTGTTGTTGGAGATGGCCATGCTGCCTACCATGCTAGCTCCAAGCTCCTTGCCGCGACAAGTTTGAGTTTTCTAGTGTGTCAAGTTATCATGTTAAATCATGTGGACCTATGGTTGAAGTTCTTTAAATTGAATGGGGGCATATTAAAGTTGATTAGAGTGACACCGGTTAGGATCCTACGGTTCCCTCATTTTGGCACCACTATTTTATATTAGATTCACTTAGTCCAAATGAATTTACTAAACTCAACTTAATGATCTCCATAATTTCATTTAGATCGTGGGAAGCCTCGTTAGCAACCGTAAGTTACCTCCTCCAAGGAATTCCCGATCATCCGATAGAGACGTCTTAATTTAGTTCAAGTTGTAGTTTTGTGTGATTTTTGTGATTAAATTTTGAGTTGTTTTATATTTTGAATGTTGTGGAGGTGAATTTTATCTTGGTTGATTTTAGTTTTAGTTTTGGTTTTGGTTTTGGTTTTGTGGCTATCCTGATAGTTTTAGTTTTCATGCAGGGTGGCGCTATTGTTTAGCATGCAAATTTGCTGTATATAATTATAGTATGGAAGTATAAGAAAGACAACACTAAAAATTGTAAAAGCGTACTTGACGAGTCTTCTCGTTCCACCACCCGAAACTCAAAATGCATGTCAAGGCATTTTATATGAAGCAGAGAAGTAAAATTTTGACGACCTATCTAACCCTAGGTCATATCTTGGTGGGTCCTTAGGAATTTAATTAAGGATGAAGTTGCAAGAAAAATATATTTAGTTTAGTAGATCTCCGAGGTATCCTACAGATCTAGAGAAAGAAGCAGGTCCGTGCTACTCTCTCGCTACCTGGTGGAAAATCCTGAGTTCTTTTAAACTTATTATGTTGCTTAATAATTCAACCTGTAAATACCCTTAGTGCCCAATGAGCAATGATGTCTCAATTATCCTAAGAGTAAAGTAATTATCATCTGTAATTTAATTTTGAAGATTATGTGGGTGAAGACCCTTGAAAAGGCAAGTTAGTGTTATTGGAACGCTTAACCAAATTTTGGTCCTAATTAGGCTTGTAGTGTTTGAAAGACGTTTTAATTTTAATTGATGTTTACTTTTCTAATCCTCATTTAAATGAAGCTTGATTTAGCCTAAGTCACTACTAAGCCCTTAAGACCTAGGTGAGTGTCGTAGTTAGTTTTGAAAAGGTTAAGATTTAGGTGGTCATGATTCATGATTTGAATTTTATTTGAAAATCAAATAGGGGTATTAAATTGATTTAATTATTGACTTCAAAAGTCATACCCCTAAGTTCTGGGTTCATTTTATTTTAATAAACTTCCAAATTTTAATAATTAAAAATTTATTAACTTATCTTTTCAATTAAGAAAGTGAAGTTGGTTTCTACCAATTAACCCCTTAAATTGATTCAGATCAGAGGTTGCCCATTTTCCTCCTTAAATTAAGCCTAAATGTTAATTAAGGCTACATTTCCAAAATTACACATTTGCCCTTTAGGCTCTAACACTTCATAATTCATCAAATTTAATCCAAATGACTTTGACGGTTTTATCCTACCTCATTCATGGGTCAATTAAGACATCAGAGGAGAAAATGCGATTTCAAAATTTAATTTAATTTATATAATTATTTTCTTGCAAAAATAGGATTTTTTAAAGAAAATTCCTAACTTGACCAAGGTAAATCCTAATTCCTTGAAATTTTTACTGGAGGTAGGCTTAGATAGAGAAGCCTTTGGACCAAATTTCATGATTTTTGAATATTACTTGAATTTTAAGAATTATTTATTAAATATAAAATATTTAAAATGGGTAAAATTAGTTTTATATTTTTGAAAAATCTTTTTATGGTCAGAGAACTCAGAGGAGAAAATTTTATATTTTTACGAGTTTTATTTAATTTATTGGAATTATTTTTAGTGAAAGCTCATTTTTAGCCTTTAAAAATTATTTTTAAGCTTTAAAATTCAGTATCTTTATTTAGAAAATCAGGAAAATTATTCTAATTGTTCCTAAGTGCTTAGGAAGCAATTTACAACATTTTCATGAATTTTATTATTTTTGTGATTTTTATAGATTTTTAATTACTTAAATATTTAAAATAGGCTAAAAATTTAGTTTTTATTTTAAACTCCATTTTATTTTTAGAAAATACCCATGATCACAGAGAACTAAAAAAACAAGTTTTAATAAATTTTTGAGTTATATTTTGATTTTTAAAAAAATTATTTAAGTGCCAAAAAAGATATTTAACTTGAAAAATCAATTTAGACCATCAAATGGACTAAAAATACTTTAAAATTTTTATGGAAAGTTTTCTAGATCTTAAATAGTAGTGGAGATAAAAAATCAAGTCATTTTGTTGTTTGTATTTTCCAAAATTAATTATCTTAGTGATTTAGGGTTTGTGAAGATTAGGTACATTTTAAATGACTTGACTAATTAGAAATTTTCCTAAGAGTTCTCTGGTCATAGTAAACCTTCCAAAATTTTCTTGGATTTTTCTAAGCAACATGCTAATTTCCATGATTATTTTAAGCAAATAATGCACATAAACTTAAAAGATATGATTCTCTGTCTAGCGACCTTCCCTAACTTTGGGAAAATAAGGGAATGTTTCCTAAGACAGAGGCAACAACATGCTAAAATTTTAAGCCTGGTGTATTACTACATGCATAGAATCAAAACATCCAAATGAGTATTTAATTAATTAAAAATAAAATATGCATCAAATGGACTCCAAATCCTTTCCAAATTGTTTTCCTCTGTTCACTGAGCAAGAGAGTATTTTCATTTTTTATTTATGATTTTTCTACACCAAGATATGAATTTTTTAAGCTAGGGGTTATTTTCTAATTTTTTAAATCCCTATTTATCTATTTAAAAGTGTGGTGCTGACTGGATCCTAAGCAGCTCCGAAAGCACACGTGGCGCGCTTTGGTTAGACGCTGCCATCCACGCAGTCGCTGACTCGACCCGCGATTCATGTAAGGAAATGCTGTCCGACTCGATCTCCTCCGTCCATTCGATACACGCGCGATCAGACGACTCCCCATCATCGTCCCCGATAGAATGATCCCATGACCATCCACACTGAAACACTAAGATCTCTTCCTAGACTCAACCAAATCACCACGGGTTTGGTCCTATGGACTCGTCTAAGTGAGAAGAACATATCTATACGACAATCATGCAATTAAATTAAGCCTAATTAAATAGAGAATCAAAATAGGCTCGAGAGGAGGAGAAGTTTTATTCCTTGGCTCTGAGAAGAGAAGATTTGATCAAAGGTTCTTGGCACATTTTTTGGGGTCCAAGGAGGCTAGGGATTGAGCCTCTAATCTTGGTGAAATGTTTAGTTATGATTTCAATCACGGCCGGATTTGGGTGTTGGTCTAGAGCTATGGTAGAGGCTCTGTGAGAGGGGAATTTGATGGGGCTTAAACTTCTTTCACTGTTGTGAAGGTGTTGGTGAAGTTAATTTAAATTTGGCAGATTGTGGAAGTGTATTGGGCTTTGTATTGATTTTTGGCAAGATTTTGAGCTCAAAATTGAACTTTGGCAGTGGAAATTAGTGAGGAAAAACTATTGGAATGCACTGAGGAGATCTTAGGAAAGCTTTGTGGTAAGTTTAGGGAGGTCTCTCTAAGAAATTTTCATCACTCCTCATGGCCGTAGGAGGTGCTTTTTATAAAAATGGCAAAGGGGTGGCTGTCATGGCCAATTAGGGGGTGCATTATGTTGCTTAGGTGGAGGGCAGAGGAGCTCTACTATTTAATTTAGTTGAGATGGCCTCTAGGTTTGATTTGAGTGAAGTTCTATGGGGGTGGCTCTCAATTTTTAACTTCTCCAGCGACTAGGCCTGTCGGCAATGACAGGGGGAGGTGGCTAGGTGGTTAAGGCATTCAGGGGAATCTGTCAAAGCAATTTAATGCAATGGGGTTTAGTTTTGGTAAGGGTATCTTAAGCATGTGTATTTTTGGAAATTAAATCCTTAAATTTGGAGAACATTTGGTCCATGACTCATCTAGCTTGGGTTAGATGGGCTTTTGCTCAGTCTTAGGGTCTAACCAATGGCTGAGTTGGAGTTAACTTGATGACTTTGGGGTAGTTAGGCCATTTTTAATGCATGGGTTCAATGTGGGTTGAAGTGATCAAAGCTTGGGTTTGGGCTAGATTATCCATGTCAATTAACTCAATTGATTGATCAAAATTGTGTAGATGATTGTTATGAAGATTTTTGGTGAAGGGTTGAAGTGATTTTGAGCTCAATTGGTAGGTCAATTTGAGGGATTTTTGAAATTTGGCCAATTTGGGCATGTTAAGCTAGACATGGGTCTAGGTTTGACTAGCCTTGGGCTAAGTCCAAATTGAATGGTTCACATGATCAAGGGAGATGTTTTGAAGATTCTTTATAAAGGTATGGAGTGGAAATTTTAGGGTTAAGGCCATCAATTTGGTGGGAATTTTAAGCCATGGCCAATTTGGGGCTTTTGGACTTAGGTTGAAATCAAATAAAATTGAGGCATCACCAAGGCCAATTGAAGGTCAATTTTGATGTATAAGGATGTTATGAAGGTTTTTCAACACAAATGGTGGCCAATTGAGTGGGCTATGGGTTCAATTTGGTGGAACCAAGCCATAGGGCCAAAATTGGGTTTCGATTTAGCTCAAAATTAGGTTCATCATGGACCAATTGAGCTTGGATTTGGTTCAGATTGGTCACATTAAGGGTGAGTCTGAATTTAGAATTGAAATTGGGGTAAATTGAGACCAATTTGATAAACATTTGAAGTGATTTGGGGAAAATATGGGCCTTTAAAAGGAAATTTGGGGGTTTTGATCAAAGGTGGTCAAATTGGCCAAATTTGGTCATGTGATAACTGAGAAAAATAAAATTAGGAATATTTGGGGATTTTTTAGAATTTTTGAGATTTTTTGAAATTTTTGGAATTTTGGGGTAAGGAGAGGTATTTTGGTAATTTGGCCAATTTTAGTGATTTTGGGTAGTTTGGGTGTTTTCAAGGTGTTTGAAATGATTTTTGAACCAAGTTAGGTATTTTGGGTAAATTTGGGAATTTTGGCCAAATTTAGGATCCGAAATGTATCTAGGTAATTTGGGGAATTTAGGGGCAAAAGGATAGGTTGGGTATCTTGGTAGAGTTGGAATGCTAACCACCATTAGTAAGCCTTGGACCAATGGAAACCCCATTTTGGGTCCTCTATGTACTGATCTTAGCCAAATCCTAGCCTAGGGCTAATGGGTTTAGGAGACCAGCTACATGAGTCTCCCAAAACTATCAAGGGACCATAACCTAGAAATTATAGGTTTAGGGTAGTGAGTGATTGTGAGTGTAAGTGATTGCAAGTGAGTTCCTTAGCCCTAGACCAACACCCAGGGTCAACCATAAGGTCCAACAGTCCTGAGGGTGACTCATCTTGAGTTCCCCCATAAGGAACCCACCTACTAAGTGCTTGAGGTTAGGACCAATATGTGAAACTTCAAGTTGAGTAGAGAAGAGTTTGGAATTTCTCAATTCAGTTATGTCCCAACTGAGGCTGCAACTGATAGTTTTGTAAAGTTTTTTTTCTTTCCAACTGAAATAATTATAAAATTATTTATTTTATATTTTGTTCGGTGGATGTCAATGAATGAAATGAATGTTAAAATAATTTATTTGGTTAATATGTATATTTTTTACCTCATTTTTGGTGAGGTCTATGTTTTTTCTCCAAGAATTTAGGATCTAGCTATATGACTTTCCTATTGACTATTCTAGAGGACTAGTGATGAAGCTGACCTCACTTAGAGACTCAAAATACTCTTAACTCATTTATGAAGATTCATATGGATGGTCTCAAGTCCCCGGCTTGGTTGAGATGGCTAGAACCAACATGTGGAGGCTCACAAAACTGAGTTCCTATAAGACTATGAGGCTTTAGGGAGGCCTTTTATAGCTTGGACACTACATACACACCACAAGCACATTCACATGCATCACATAACATACCACATACATAATTCACACACAATTCATACACTATTAAAATTCACATAACGCTCATACCTTACCCTACAATTCACATACGTCACATACACTACAATACACTATCACAACCTAAATCCCCATAGTCCCACAAATTACCAAAATTTCCCAAAAAGTCCCAAAATACCCAAGATTGCCCAAAATCTACCAATTTCTAAATTCAAATCCAATTCCACTAAAATTCAAATTCAAACCCAATGCCACACAAATCTAACCCTAAATTCAACACAAGTCCACTTTATACCCAAAAGACACCAAAATTGAACCCAAAGTGCTAAACCCAAAATTCACCAAGTATGAATCTCAAATTCCATCGTCCAAAGCCTCATGAAATTTCCCATGATTAATTCACAATCACATTAACATTAAATCCAAGCCCAAATCCAAGTCCAAACCCACCCCATAACAAAACTTCAAAAGCCCATTACGCAAGCCAAAAATCATAATTTGCGCTAACAAAAATTCACATGACATATTTCACTCAATGGGTGCCAAGGCTCTTGTCTATTGTGCCTTGACACCTAAACAACGGCGCCTAGCCACCAAACTTTTGGGAAAAATGAGGGTTTTTACTTGTTTTGAGCGCCCCGTTTTTTGCGCCTAAGCACCGCACAAATTTCAAATGTTTAAATTGTATGTTAAACACCCCTTAGGCTCAAGTTGACATTCCAAAAAGGTACTTTGGGCATGTGGGCCCTTGGGTCGCTACTGGGGCACCTGTTTAGCTCGAAACCTTGATTTTCACTTAGAGCGTACGATGGAAGATATTTTCAATCTGGAAGCTATGAGAGAATCTATGTGAGGAATATAGTCCCATAACATCAAGATAAAGTGTATTGGATAGTCATTTGCCAGTTAAATTGGTCTCAATCATTGTTCTAAACTGCGGCGTGGTTACCCTAACTTTCCTGTAGCAAATCTAGGTCAACTCCAAGACTTCCTTTGGCCATGGGAGGTTCCAAATGGATGTTTGGTGACTTCTGATCATTATATTTTGCACCAACCACACCTCATTTTTTAGATAGGTTTCATGAAGGGAATTTTCTTAGGTAGGGTTGAATCACCACCGAACCTAGCTGCTTGCCCTGAACAATGTCCCAGGTGGGTGTTTTGAGCTACCAGATGCTGCGAGAGAACCGTAGACCACCCCAGGCCATGCATGTGGACACCTTAAACTTGTGACATCAAAAATTGATGTCAACAAAGGACCCCAAACTAGTTTGTTGCGTCACTGAGGCATAGTGAACTTGTTGGAAACATCCTAAAAAGAAAGTCTCTCTTGGTGGTCACCGTGACATCCCAAGAAAATACTAAAAGAAAACTTGACTAGTCTAGATGAACATAATAGAGTATGGTTGAGGGGGTGGCTATCTTATTGCAACTATTTTACCATCAAGAAATCAAACCAGTCTAGATTTACTAGACATAGCTAAGGGGTGGTGGTCAGTAGCCAAAGCTGGCTATCAACCAAATAAGCTAAGCTATGCCATAAAAATTGGACATGGTATGATTGAAAAAAGGCCTGCTAGACCTCATTCAGAAAGGTAGATCTATCTATCTGATATATCTTTCAAAACAACAAAATTGATGAAAGCCTCATATCTAACCTCATTCGTAATGGTGGGGGAGAAGGCTCAATCATCTTGTCCCCATGTCTTTTTTTATGCGTCTTCTTAAAGGGACCCCGATTACGAGTCTTACTGATTCCCTTGAAAAGAAGCACCCATCACATTAATTAGGTGACTATAAAGCATAAAAAGTCCTGATCAGGGGTGAAGACTAGCTAGTTTCTTAATAGTATGGCCGATTAAGAAGCCCCAATCAACTTGTGTGACCCAAGTCTCTTGTTGTGATCTCCCATGATAAACTAATTAGAAGGTTCTCCCAGAGGGTGGCACTCATCACAACGGTCTATGTGGTCATAAATACCAAGAATTCCTGACTAAAGTGGCAACTATTTCAATGACTCAATAATATGGGCAATTGAAAAGGACCAATCTTCTTGTGTGGCCTAGGTATTTCATCTCTCGCATATAGCCTTTTGGCTTAGAGGCCACCTCTAGTCGCAAGAGGTAACTGCCCAATTTCTGACCCCATTTGAATTGATAAAGGTGGGAACCTAAAATTCACATGACCTCATTTGTAACGATAAAAGTGGGAGGAGGCTTGATCATCTCATTTGACTTCAAGTCTGATATTACATTCTCTCGATATGAACCTGATTTTGAGTCGGACCAGCTTCCATGGAGAAGGAACACTCGTCACCTTAATCAAGTGGCTAGAAAGTATAAAAGATCATGTACAAGGTGGCATCTAGCAAGCCAATTGAGATGCTCTCATCATCAAACTAACTATAAATCATGTGATTCTAGAGGCACTCAACCTAAATGGAATTTAACCAGTAATGTCTGAAGACAACATACTCTCACAACAGAATAGGCCCAAAAAGGGCATATGGTTTGAAAAGTATCAAAATGGCTAATAAGATGACACGATAACTTATTCTCATAAGAGCTAAATAGAGCATCATATAGCTTGAGAAATGTCATATCAATTGGCTATAATGCCAAATGCATCAAAAAACTAGGTATCCTTATAATAGAGCCAACTCCAAGGTCACATGGCTCGAGAAACATAGCTAGAAAGCCAAAAGCATCCAAATATGAGATGTACTCCTATTAAGTTGACTACAGTACAGTAAGGCTAGTAACATCAAACATATGGCAATATAAAGCCAAAGGCATCAAAAGATGAGGTGTTCTCATAACATAGTCAAACACAATGTCATATGGCTCAAGAAACTACCAAAATATATGACTATGTAAAGCTAAAGATGTTCTCATAAAAGAACTAGCTAAAGCAGGCATATGGTTTGAGAGGCTTCAAGGGCAAACAGCTACAAAACATGACCTCCCTAATAAATGAGGTCTTGTTAACAAGGGTCAGCCAAGTGAAGGCAATAGTTCCATTAATTGGAATATCAAATAATCAAGGAGGTATATATCTTGATCAAAATAGCCTAGGAGGCATGCATCCTGAATATACATCAAATAATGCAGGAGGTATAAATCCTACTCAAACATATTAAATGACATAAGAGGTATGTATCATAACCAGAAAAAGATGGGCAACCATACGGTGCAATGGCCTGAGGTATCACATTCAAAGTATGTGTCAGATGGATAAAGGATCCGATGAGGAGGGAGAGATCCTCTCAAATGGTATTGATCTTGGCTGATCGAGGTAATTGATCCACCTGAAAATTACCTATTTTTAAGATACATTTAATGTTCATTTTATGTCATTTTTCATGATATTGCACTTTAAAGGAATGTATTTAGATTTTTTTTTATTCCAAGTTTAACAAATAGATTTTTGGAGAAAATGGAGAAAAAATCGTGTAATTTTGAGTCAAAACAAGAAAGGAAGAAAATTTTGAACTGGCACATTTCGATTTCTTTCTCTGATTAATCTACCTTACATTTTTCACACATTTTTGAATGAAATCACACTTTAAAGAAAGGTTATTTTCATGCTTATTTTGTAGGTATAACAATTTGAAGTGAAACAGAGCTGAAATATGGTGAAATAAAGTCAAAATAAAGCAAAATGCGGTCAAACGATGGAGCATCCTACAAGGTGCCACCTAGTTGCCCAAAATTGGCGCCTAGGCACTAGGGAAAATTAGAAAATGGTGCATAGGAGCTGAAAATGGCGCCTATGTTCCAGAAACTGTTCAAGGGAAATTTTAGACAGTTTTTGGTGGTTCCAGGATGTTCTGGAAGGTTATGGATGGCTTGTATGCCCCATTGAGTGGTTAAATGAATCTAGACACTTGGAAAGGCTATTGGATGAAGGGATGTGTCTCTTGGAGTAAAAGGTATGTCTTTTGGATGAAGAGATGTTTCTCTTGGAGAAAAGAGGGAATTTTTTGTCTCTTTAAATAATGGGGTTGGCGCTTATCATGGAGAAGTAATGAGGAGAGTATTAGTTGTGTTTTAGAAGGATTTTAAAAAGAGGTTGGTGTGAGTTTATGGAGATGTAGATTTCCATCATGTTTGGAGAGATTGATGAAGGATTTTGAGAGAAATATGTAAGGGAATTGTATGACAGAGCATGGATCGACAACAGACTTTATTGGAGAGATTTTTTATCTTTCTTTTAAAAGAAAAAAGATAAGTATTGTGTTCTTCATTATCTTGTAATTGTTGTAAATACTTTCTAGTGGATTCTCTTTGATTTAAGGAAGTTTTTTTTTTGTTTTCTCCATTCTTTGTGAGTAGTTTCCTTTACTCGTTTTTTTTTATTTGAAGTAGTGGCATGTGTAGGAAAATTCATTTTCTTATAGAATGATTTCAATCTCTTGTGAAGAGTAATAACTCCTTTACTTCATTGACAAAACTTAAGTGGCAATATGTTATGTTAAAATTTGTTGTAATTGAAACTAAGACTTAGGAGAGTGTTGATCTTACAACTTGAGTGCACTCACATTGTTTAATTGGCTATGATGAAGTAGTTTGGATGGTAATGAAACGTTTAAGGAAATATAATTTAAAGGTCTGTTTCTATTAAAAGTTTCTAGGTGACATATAGTTTCTCAAAACTAATAGAATACTAAGCGTATAAATAAACTTGGATGAGTGGTAGGTATACATATTTTCCTTGTTGGCACAAAATTCTATAAAATCTTTTTAGTACTTATGTCATTACTTTCATTTACCTTTCCTTTGCTATGATTTGGATAAATGTTTTAGAATGCATGTTAGAATTGTTTTTATTACTAATGTGATGTTATTCACTTGAACTTCATTTACATTACAAATTTGGCCTATTGCAATGTTAAAATCTGTTGTAATTTTATTAAGATCCGAGAGGGCAGAGTAATTCTCAACTGAGTAGATCCCCATTTCACTTTGGAAAGAGTAGTGGAGATCATCTGAGGGGGAGTGAAAATTGATAAGGAGATAAGATTTAATGGGTGTAGAATTGATGTTTCTAGAGTGACACGCTAGATTCTTTTATCAATTTGCTCTAGAGATTGGAACTAAGGGTCACTGGTAGGTCCATAAAGAGGGCATAGTGGGCAATTTAGGAGTGAGAGACTACAACCTAACCATCACTACTATACATGTTGGCACCAATTTTAGATTAGCCACTATTTTTATACTTGGATAAGGTAAAGAATAGGCATGCTCTTTTTTGTTACTACTACATTAAATTCTATGCATTCATTCCTTCACATTTTCTATGTTGTTGCACTTTAGAATGGTAGTTTTTACATTTCATAATTCACCAAACCAATTTATCTAAATAAGTCATCTTTAGAATTAATATTTGCATTTAGGGATAGTTTTTATCCTTACATTTAATATTTGCATTTAGGAGTAGTTTCTAAATAAAATATCATCTTAATCAACCTTCCAAAACTAAGAATATATCGTAGTAAACTAGAACTTATTCTAAGAGATTTCTTACCTTGCTTCTCTGTGGAATCAATACTATGGTTTTAAAGAAAGCTTTATATTATTTGAAATGATACATATACTTGCATAGTACCCCTAGTGTGTAATTTTTTTTCTAAATTATATAGCATATCAAACTTTCATACTAGCCACTAAATATAAATTGGGTCAAGTTTTTGACAATATTTTGGAAGCTAAATTAGTGTGTGATTGCTGGTCATGTTTTTTGGCATCGTTGTTGGGGAAGCTTTGATAAGAACTTTTAAGATAATTTTAGTAAAACCTATAAGACAGATTTAGAAATTGTGGTGTTATTATCTAGTGTGTTTAATTATTCTAGGTTTTTTTTAAAAAAAAATCAAAAATACCAAAAATATTTTTTAGATCTAACCTAATAGTTAAGTCTTTAGATTTTTATGTGTAGTTTAAGAGTTGCAGACCTTGAATATTACGACTCAGATTTGGAGAAAGCTTTTAGGAAGATTATGAATCAGAAAAGACTCCATGAATTTAAAGTAAAAATGACGGATTAACAAAATAATGAATATTCAGATTGGGATTGTAGTGATAGTCAAGAACCCCCAATTATTGAGAAAAATTCATTCGGACAATGCATTTAAACTAGCCATGAGATACATAATTTTTATTCTAATTATTACAACCCAGGTTGGGAAAATCATTTGAATTTTAACTGGAATAATAGTTTTGGAGGAGAAGACCAATTTTGGGATGATAATCAATGTAATTGGAATGTAATTGAAATAATCAGAGCGATTTTAACAATGAACTTTCTTTACTTCATTGATTCAACATCAACCCACAGAATGGGAGAATGAGTTATTATTACAAGAGGTTGTGATTCAAATGAAGAGTCAGTTGGAGATTCAAGGAGTCGCAATCAAGAATATAGAAAAATAACTATGGTAGATTATTAATTCAATTAACAATTATCCTCTAGAGATTTTACCTAAGGACCCGAAGATAAACCTTAAGGGGAAAAATGGTGGGCAAGATATAGCTACCAAATTAAGAGGTGAAAGAGAATTGAAGGATATGGTTTGAATAAATGTTGAGTTGAGAAAAGAGGAAAAAGTGATTAAAATACCAATCGAAGAATTTTCTAATGAATTAGAAAAACCTATTTCATCAGCCAAGATAAATATTTAAAGACCACCTTTACCATTTCCTAAGCCCCAAGGGGAAGATTTGGAAGTTAACTTGAAATAGAAGAGTAAACTAGTGGAATATCATCCAGAATCTAAATTATCTAAACAGAATCTGATTTAAAATTTGGGAGATCTTGAATTATATTATAGAGATCTAGTTCTTATAGATTTTAAGGATGATATTAATAAGAAATTTTAGAAAATCATTAGAAGAATATTGGATCTAGAAAGAAACTCAAGGAATAATGATTGGAATCAATTTGAGAAGTTGAAAGAAAAACTAAAATTTTAGGATAATATGAATCCCAAGATTTGGAAAAGATTTGGTGATTTATCGGTTTTTACTTAAATGGAAATTTGATCTGGGAGGAATTCCTTCATCGGGCTAGTGATGTTAAACTAAGTGCTTTGTGGGAGGCAACCAGTGGATATTAGTGTGGTTTGATTTTATATGTTTGTGAGTTGTGATTTTTTGTGTCACATTGTGTTTCTTTTAGTGTGGATTGATCAATTTGATTGATGTTGGTGGATGTTTGGATTCTATATGAATTGATTTGATCTTTATGTGTGTCATGAGGGAGGTGATTCCTTAACTTCTTATTATGGCTAGACTTGTATATGTTTTTTTGTTTTTGTTGGATTGATGAATCCACTATGAATTGGGCCTTAAATGGACTTGGGTTTTACAGGAGACATCTTGGGTTTGGATAGTGGCAGTTTCATCTAAATTTTGCTATTTCCTTTCTCTGACCTTATTTTCATTTGGTAGGAGTCATGAACCAACTTGATGAGTAACATGTGGATGATCTTCACTATCTTTATAATTGTTAAAGGTGCATACTAATTGGGATAAGGTGATGCCCGAGGTTGGTGTTCGAGACCCAACTTAATAGGGGCAATCTTGTCCATGTGGATAACCATATAAAATTCATGGAAGGCACTTAATATATCTGCGTAGCGATTCCATTAGAAATTTGAAGTAAGGTAGTTAAATACGGCGAGTTAAAGGATGAATTAACCTCTTTTATCATGTGAGCTTTTGTTTTGTGTTACAACAATATAAAGGACTCAAAGAACATTTTTATGTTTCTATGTTGATACCCATTAGGCTAGCTATACTTTTGTTTAGTTAATTTCATTGTGGCATGTTAAGTTTAGATTTGCTTTGTGCTGCATATTTGTTATCCTGATTAATAATTGTAGATGTTCCTGATAGTAATTTGTGGTAGATAAATTTTCTAAATTATTTTTCTTCCTACTTATATTTTATATACTTAATGTTATAATATTTAAAATCAAGTTTTGGGGAAGAAAAATCATTTTAAAACTTAAATTTATTTGTCTTTAGTAGCCTATATTTAATTAGATATCACTTCTTAAAATGAAATAAGGTATGTGGTGTTATCTTTAGGATACTAAACTTTTGATTTTTAGAAATGATAAAGAGGAACTTAGTAGAAAAGTTAGTAAAAAGGATGAAACAAAAGTTAAGATATTTAGTGAAAAATATTAGGGAAATTATTTGACTATTTTTAAAAAATTAAAAGTTTTTTAGAATAATACTTTTTAAGGAATTTAGATTTTATGAAAATTCTTTTTCAAAAACTAATACTAGATTAGTTAAGGAAAGAAAATAAGTTTTTGGTTAAAAAAAGGATAGTGAAATTCAAAATCATTAAAGGCCTATCAAAATATAGTAATCCTCACCCAAAAAAATTAAGGATTAAGAAGATTCTGAATGAAAAAGAAAAAGAAAAAGAGAAGAAAAAGAAGAAGATAAGAAAAAAAAGAAAAGTATGAAAAGGGGGGAGAAGCTTGAGGAATAGGACCTAGCAAAAATTTGAGTTCACTTGAGTCTTTCTAAGGAAGAAAACATAAGATCAATTCTATGCTTAATGGAAAAAAGTATTAGTAAAAATTATTTTTAATATAGAATTAATAAATTCTGAAATTAATATTTTTCTAAAAATCCTAAGTTTGGAAAAATTTCAATTAAGTCTGAATTAAATATAAAATAAGTACTCCTAAATTTAATACTAAATGTTCTGATACCTTAGATATCATCCACTTTACTAGAAATTCTTCTAAATTGGACTATAACATTTCTAAAAAAAAATTTAGCTCATCTAAAAGAAAACCACAACTACAAGTTAACAATTTTAGTTTTTAAGGTTATAGTGTTACTTGAGAAGAAGTAATGTTTATGTTTGAGAGAATTGATCCACCTAAAAATTACATGTTTCTAATATACCTTTCATGTTCAATTTATGCACATTTTTAATGATATTGCACTTTAAAGGAAGATATTTTGCATTTTTTTGGTTCCAAGTATAAGATGACCAAGGAAGAAAATTTTGACTCGACACATTTCGATATATCTTTCTATGTTTAATCTTCCTTACATTTATCACATGTTTTTAAATAAAATTACACTTTAAAGAAAGGTTTTTTTCATGCTTATTTTTTAATTATAACAATATGGAGAGAAATGGAGCTGAAATAGGGCGAAATAGAGTTGAAACGGAGCAAAACAAGGTGAAATGGTGGAGCTACCTGCAATGTGGTGCCTAGGTCCCCAAAACTGGTGCCTAGGCGCTAATGACAATGACAAAACAATGCCTAGGTGCCAGAAATAGTCCAGGAGCAGTTTTATATGTTTTTTTGTGGTTCCATGATGTTATGGAAGGTTCTAGATGGCTTGCACGAACCATTGAGTGATTAAATGAATTTAAACAATTGGAAAGGCTCTTGGATAAAGGGATGTGTCTCTTGGAATGAAACAGTGTGTCTTTTGGATGAAGAGAAGTGTCTCTTGGAGAAAGGAGTGGTTTTTTTCTTTCTTTAAATAGGGGGCTGGTGCCTCTCATGGTGAAGCAATTAGGAGAGTATTAGAAGGATTTTAGAAAGAGTTTGCAGTGAGTTGATGGATATGTAGATTTTCATCATATCTAGAGAGATTGGTGAGGGATTCTGAGAGAAATATGTAAGGGAATTGTATGAACAGAGCATGAATCGACAAGAGACCTTATTGAAGAGATTTTCATCTTTCTTTCAGAGGAAAAAAACTAACTATTGTGTTCTTCATTATCTTGTTATTGTTGTAATCATTTTCTAGTGCATTTTCTTTGATTTAATGAAATTTTCTATTTTATTTTCTTAATGCTTGATGAGTATTTTTCTTTACTCTTTTATTTTGATTTGAAGTAGTGGCATGTGTATAAAAATTATTTTCTTATAGAATAATTTTGATCTCTTGTGATGAGTAATATCTTCTTTACTTCATTGACATACCTTTAGTGGTAATAGGTTATGTTAAAATTTGTTGTAATTGAAACTAAGGCTCGGGAAAGTTGTGATCTTACAACTTGATTGCACTCACATTGTCTGGTTGGCTATGATGAAGTAGTTTGGGCAGCAATGCAATTTTTGAGGAAATATAATTTAAAGATAGATTTTTATTAGGAGTTTCTAGGTGGCAGACAGTTGCTAAAAATTAATAGAATACTAAGAGTATTTATGCACTTGGATGAGTGGTAGGTATACATAGGTTCCTTGTTGGCACAAAATTCTATATAATCCTTTTACTACTTATGCAATTATTTTCATTTACTTTTCCTTTGTTATGATTTGTATAAATGTTTTGGAATGCATGTTAGAATTGTTTTAATTATTAATGTGATGGTACTCTCTTGAACTTCATTTACATTGCAATTTTGTCCTGCTGTAATATTAAAATTATTGTAATTACATTAAGACCCGAGAGGGTGGTGTAATTCTCAACTTAGTATAACCACATTTCATTTTGGAAAGAGCAGTGGTGATCATCCAAGGGGGAGTACAAATATATAGGGAGAAAAGATTTGATGGGTGTAGAATTGATGTTTCTAGAGTGACAGGCTAGATTCTTTTATCAATTTGGTCTAAAGATTGGAACTAAGCGTCTCTGGTAGGTCTTATAGTGAGGGCAAAATAAGTAATCTAGGAGCAAGAGACTAGAACCTACCCAACACTACTGTACATGCCAACACCAACTTTAAATTAGCCAATGTTCTTTATGCTCACAAGAGATAAAAATAGGTATGATCATATTTGTCACTACTACAAATTGGTATTTCTTACATCTCATAATTTACCAAACCAATTTATCTTGATAAGTTATCTTTTAATTAATATTTGCATTTAGGAATAGTTATTGTCCTTACACTTAATATTTGCATTTAGGAGTAGTTTCTAAATAGAAAATCATCTTAATCGACCTTCAAAAACTAAGATTTTATAGTAGTAGACTAGAACTTATCATAAGAGTTTTCTTACATCGCTTCTCTGTGGGATTGATACTGGAGTTTTAAAGAAAGCCCTATAATACTTGAAACGATACATATACTTGCGAAGTACCCCTAGTGTGTAAATTATTTTCTAAATTTTATAGGACATCGATTTTGCACACTAGCTCTAAATGTAAATTGAGTCAAGTTTTTAGTCATTTTTTGGAAGCTAAATTACTACGTAATGACGGGTTGGGTCAGTAACCTATTATACTTCAAAGTAATGTAAGACATAAAAAGACTCCAATAAAATATGGATTGACAATAAAATCAATACAATATGTTAATCAGAGTTGTCAAGGAAGGATATGATTATGTGACCAGAATGGTCTAAAAAAAGAGTGCTTCCATGAGCACCGATGAGACGACTCTCATTTGGGATTCTCACATTTAACAAACTAGTTCTTACCGGGGAGGCATCAAAGGTCTCAATGCAGGCATGGGTCAGTTAGCTGATGTACATAACATGTTGTTTGACAGGGAAGACAGTACCAACCAAGCCAGTTGAAAATATCATAGAGGTTCGAAAACCAAAAAGATCTAACCACAAGAGTGTCTTCACATAATTACTAGCAAAGAAATATTCACTAGGGATCCATGGAGGATTCCATCAATGTAACAGTACAGGCATGACATGTCCTCTCAAAGATTGACATGGAAAGTTTGCACAAATTTGTGAATTAAAAGATAGTTACAGCAGTCACAAAAAAGAAAGAGGTTTGGTGTCAGCTATTTGTGAAAAAAATTGCAAAAAAGAAAGCTGCCTGATGAAAAATTGACAATCCAATAGATAAAGAAGAGAGTGTTGTCCTATGCTTTGATAGATAATGTTCTGTACAAAAGTTCTTTCTACCAAATGTGGCTTAAATGTCTCATCAGAGCAAAGGCCCAGGAAATCATGAAAGTAGTGCACTCTGGACTTTGTGGCATTCACCAATCCATGCCGAATATGAAAGTGAAGATCAAGACACTAGGGTATTACTGGCCATAGATGATGATAGATTGCATAAGGACAACGAGGAATTGCCACCAATGACAGATACATAGAGTGGTATTATATTAATCCCCAAATGTGTTGCATCTGATAATAACCTCGTGGCCTTTTGAGTGTTAGGGCACAAATATCATGGGTCCAATAGATTCTCCATCTTTGAAAGGACACAGATTCATATTTGCGACAACGTATTACTTCTATAAGTGGGCAGAGACATTGTCGCTAAAGGAAGTTATAATGCAACACATCCTGCAATATTTCAAGAATCAAATTGGTTATAGATTTGGCGTACCATGACGAATTATCTCTGAAAATGACTCTGCTTTCAAAAGCACTAAAATCAATAACTTTGTCAGACTACAATACATAGATTGGAGATACTCTGCGATCTATTACCTTAGGGAGAATAGATTAGTAGAAGCGTTCAAAAAGACACTCGAGTAGATTTTAAAGAAGACCCTTGAAGACAATGAGTGAAAATGGCATGAGAAATTGCTCGAACCTTATGAGCATACTAAACAACAGTTAGAACTCCTATGAAGTCTACACCATATGCTCTAGTGTATGGGCTAAGGTTGTGCTTCCTTTAGAAGTACAACTCATATCACTCAGGGTAGCGGTGGCAAGAAAAATTAAAATGGGGGAAAATACAAAGCTCCGACTTGAGGAACTGAAGAGTCTTGAAGGAAAGTGATTGTCAGCACAATAAAATTTAGAATTGTATCAGACAAAGTGATATGGACCACGATAAGCGAGTCTACCCAAGAACTTTCAAAGTCGATGAGTTAGTTCTCATTCTTCACAGACCTATTCTTGCACGCCACAAGATAGAAAGAAAATTTGAGCTAACCTGAGAGGGACCATCTGTGGTGGAAAAATAATACTCAAGAATATCATACCAGCTCATGGATTACCAAGGTGAAAGACTGATGTTTCCTATAAATGGATGATTTTAAGGAAAAATTACTTGTTGTGTTGAGCCTAGAGCAAAAATTTGCCTTTAGCAACACCAACAGAATAATTGTCTGTAAACTTGGTCCAAGGATAAAATGAGATAATACAAATTAATTTTTAATGGAACTCTTAATGAAATAAAATCAAATTTTACACTAAATTTCAAGAAAATATAAAATACCACTAAATATAAAAATATAAAAAGGCATTCAATAGTAAAATCAATTAATAACAACATATTATTCTTGTTCAACTTGAGATTCAATGCATTGAAGTTGTCCTATCTTCTTTGTAAAATAAGTCAAACTTGAGGGCAGAGCAGTTATAGACTTTGACTTTAACTTCTCACAAGTCGATATGGTCTATGATGGGCCCCTATTGACCATTATCGGCTAGGAGGAGATATAGGGGCGACGACTCGTGTTGACCTTCATGAGTAGGGAGGTTGAGCGGCCTGAAAGAGGAAGGAAATTACCAAAGGTTTTAGAGATAGCTAAGACAGATAGCATTCTGAGTATTAGAGATGATAAAACGAAGTCCATGATACTAACCGTAGAAGGTGGGCTTCTTAGTGTTCCCCAAATAAAGCCTACAGAGTCCCAGTATGCAGCGATGAAACTTGAACCACTGTAAGCACAGGCACCTGGATCGTTTACAGTGAAGATTGGCACAAGAAATAGATTTCATAAATCTCTCACTGATATCGAGGAGGATCATATAGCAAATCAGACAGTGGAAGGGGGCATTCCCCAGTCACTAGTCAGACAGACATATACAATTTTGAAGCTCGCTCTGCAAGAGTATATACCAACTGCGCCTTGTGAGAGCTGCTTGGAGTAAGAAGCTCTCTCCAAGGAGTACGTTGTGATTCCACTTACGCAGGGTCTCAAGGAGGATGTAGATGTAGGGCCTTACGTTCCACCGTTTGTCTAGCCCGGATGACTACAAATCATTGCTAAAGTGGCGTCGGAGAGATTCCAACAAATCATCAAGCAGAATTTTGAACATTTTAAAAGAATTCAGGGAAGTAAATCAACATCTTAGAGGGATTCGAACTCCACACTAATGTGTTTTTAGAATCTAAGCAACAAAATATTGTTGACTGTGTTTTCCCCCTTAGAGATTTAGGTCGTGCAGGCCACCTACAACTAAGAATTTACTCCAAACCGCAGAAGTGGATAAAGAGTAAAAGAAGAATCACCATACAGTGTGGATGTTGCTATAACTTTGCAGTCGTTAGTGAGGGAAATCCCAGTAGGATTATCTGCCACAATGAAGTTGATTCTGTGCCAACAAAAATCAAGAAGATGGTGAAGAGAATGATCACTTAGCACATTCTATCACCAGAATGCATACCCAACAACTGCATAATCAACATCTACAAGGAAGGGGATTGCATTCTTCTACACATTTACCACCATGACTTCTTGCGACAGTTCTGCACAGTATCGTTTATAAGTGAATGTTGCATTATGTTCAGGAAAGTATTATGGATTGTTAGTCTCAGAGAATTTTGAGGGATGACAAAGATCCCGCTACTAGTTGGACAAGTGCTGGTGTTATAAAAAAAGGGGGCCAACCTGACCAAGTACTGTATAGCTATAGCTCCAAGAAGAAGAGTCTCCATCACCTTTAGAAGGATGGATGAAAGCAAGGGTTCATACCCATACCATCTAGATCCAGATCAGGAGGGATTACAACCCTTGGAGCTGTGATTATTTCATAATAACACAGCTCTAAGTAAATCTGAGAGGGCTTCTATTCTGAGGGATGTCTTAGGAGGTGAGGTTGTCTCCTTATAGTCATAGACTACTAAGAAAGTAACGAAACATGGAACTAAAAATTTCACTCTACTAATAGAGATCTTTGGTGTGATTTCTCCATTCTAACATCATTGAACTTTGTACTACAGCTGGGTCTGAGAGATCATCAATTTTTTACTATCATCAAACAGTTAAATGAAAAGTTGTTCTGCTTAAAATTTATGCTTTGTGCGATTGGTTTAAGGATGTTGGACCAAGCATGTCTTGGTCCTAAAATTTTTAAAGAACAAAAAATGATACTCCACAAAGCTAATAATGACAATAATAAACAATAATAAAAAAAATGAAATGAACTACTGCATAAGAAAATCAACAATCATGGAAGCAAAAAAAAATGGAAGTGAAGTAAATAATAATAAAGAAAAAAATTCAAAGCCCAATTTCTTATAGACTTCACAAACTAAATTTAACAAAATCAAAACAAAATTCAAATGCAAATTCTAATCTAGACAAGTAGAATCTTCTCAACCTATCACTAGCGTCACCATTCTCTTTTTGTAGGTCAGGGTTACCTTCTAATAGAAATATTTGGTCCTCAGTCTCATGTGAATGAGGTTTCACTGGTTCTGCAAGAACCGCATCTCTTCTCACACAAACATTTTCAACCTAAACTTTATAAAATCTTCAAAAGTTCAAAATTTAGAAATTGAAACTCTGGGGTTGGTGCAAAGATTTTGATGCTCTTCAAAATTCCTAGATCAGTGCAAGGATTATGATTCCCTTTCTTCACAAACTTTGCATCATATCCATAAATTTTTCACATCCATAAATTGAAATTATGGGGTCAATGCACGAATTTTGTTACCCTTCAAAATTTCGGGGTAAGTGCAAGAATTCTTATTCCCTTTCTCCACAAACTTCACATTCTTTCCACAAAATTTTTAGCATTCAAAATTGAAATTCTGGGGTCAGTGCAAGGAATATGATTCCCTTTCTCCATAAAATCAACATTCTATGACAAAAGTTTTCGTATCCAAAATTGAAATTTTGGGGTAAGTGCAAGGATTCTAATTCCTTTTCTCCACAAATTTTGCATTCTATCCATAAAATTTTCCGCGTCCAAAAAATGAAATTTTGGGGTCGATACAAGGATTTCAATACCCTTCAAAATTATGGGCTAAGTGCAAGGATTCTAATTCCCTTTCTCCACGAACTCCAGATTTTATCACAAAATTTTCCACATTCAAAAGTTAAATTTTTCAGGTCAATGCAAGGATTTTGATTCCTTTTCTCCACAATTTTGCATTCTATCTAATATTTTCTCACATTTAGAATTAAAATTTTTGGGTTGGTGGTAGGATTCTTATTCCCTTATAAATTTTTGGATATGTGCAGGGATTCTAATACCCTTCTAAATTTTAGGGATGGTGCAATGATTACGATTCCTTCTTCTTCACCTCTTAGGTTGGATGTGAGTCCCAGCTCTTTCCTTCCTAATGTGATAAACTCAAACTCCAAGGTTGGTGTGAGAATTCTGATTCCCATCACCATAATATCTGCACTCTATTCATAATCTTTTTGCACTCAGAAATTTTTTGGAGCAATGCAAGGATTTATTTTCCTATAAAAATGACATTTCCAGGTAGGTATAAGACCCCCTTTAATTGATTAAGGCATCCTACTCCTTCTGCGATGTTTATCACACCTTTAAAGTTGAAACAATCCAAATAACCAAAAATAATTAAAACCTTCTAGAATGATACAAACATCAAATAAAAATGAAACAAATTTAATCAACATTTAACTTAAACTTTCAAATTCACAACTTCAGTTTAAAGATACACTCTTTTAATCCCCAACAAAAACTTTTTAAATGTCTCCTATTTTAAATTTTCAAACCAATTCCTTTAATCCAAAATCTAATTTGATTTCTCCAGGATATTCCAAATACGTTACTTGGGTAGTCGAATGGGTTTGTTGATGGTTTTGGTCAATGTCAATACATGTGGCGTGCCTGTTTGGCACACCACACCTATTGGGATTCCATTGGCTGACTTCATTATTGATGAGGTCAAATTGTTCTCTTTAAAAGCCCAAGATCTAGCCTTAGGAATTTCTTATGGACTATCTTAGAGGACTAGTAAAGGAAATACATGCCCCATATAGAAATTTAGAGGAAATCAATTTTGCGTGACAATTCGAAAGCCCTTCAAGCCCATTGGCCAAGCCCAAAATTAATTATCCTTAACCCATCCTATAAGCCCAAAATCAATTCCTTCATAACAAAAGTAAAAGCCCATAAGTTAAGCCTAATTTAAATTTCCATTAAAGCCCACATGAAAAATTCCTTTTGATCATTCATTTAATTAAAACCATACACCATGACCACACATCATACATCCAAGCTTAACCCCATCCAATTTTGGCTGCGTGGAATTTTCTCACCTAATTTTCAAAGTCCATAAATTCCCTCTTCATGAAAACTACCCATGGTCTCATGCATGTTATGTAACCACTCATGGGGGTCATCCATAGGTACATGGCTCTAGCACCCCAAAGTGGCAAAAGGAGGACCTCCTTTAACCTCCCACTGAAGTGACTTAACCAAATCCCATCAAGTGCATGTTCCCGATGCCAAGTCAATCACTCAAGCCCATAGAAGTTGACCTAACAACTCCAACCACCTTGGACATGAACCCAAACCATTTCCATGGGGTTGAACCCATGGTTAACCCAACCTATACCAATCCTATTGCCCACTTTAGAAAATTACAGTTACCCATGCTCAGACCAAACTCACTTCACTTCTCTCCACTTTTAACCTCCCATAGTATGAAGGTGAATTTGCCCGGTCGACCACCACTAGTCGCTAGAAAGCACCAAGCCCAAGAAAGCCCTCATGAACAAAGCTCAAAATTTGAACTCTCTAAGGTGGCTTACTCTCATTGAACATTGGAGCCTCTCTTCCCTCCACCTAAGTACCATTTTGGCCAGCCAAATTGGCAGGTTATTGGAGAAGGTCAAAGTTGGAGACGCCATCATAGTAGATTTAAAAAGAAAGTTCTCAAGGCTAGTATCGATCAATACCTTATAATTTTAGTGCAAGCAATGAAAATTAATGAAGGTCACTTTGTGAGATAGGTGATACACCTAAAATATATGGTATTTATTTACACTTTTATATACCTATTTTTGAAAATATTGCACTTTAATGGAAGTTATTTGTGTGTTTTTCTTTTAGGTACAATCAAATGGATGAAAATGGTGAAAAGAGTGAAAAAGGATCAAATTTGAAGCAAAAATGAAGAAGGTGTGCAAGAGAACTGAGGCATCTAAGTGCTAGGAAAACTGAGAAGGTTGTGCCTAAGAACCACATACCTTGCCCTTAAGCACTAGAGGTATTTACTTGATGATTCAATGAATTTGGAAAATTTTTTGAAGAGGTGTTTGAAGGAAGTCTTGGTGAAAAAGTGGGATATGGTTAATGGAGATGAAAATATACTCAATTAACTTTTGAAAGGAAGAAACTCATTAAAGATTCATTCAATATGAACACATTTTAAAGAGACAACAAGGCACCTTGTGGAAAATTATAAAAGAAGACTTAGATTGGATTTAAGAACTTTCTCACACACGCCCTCCCCAGCTCCCTAGAGAAACTTCTACAAGCCCCCATAACCACGCAATTGAAAGCTCTCTCATAGATTAATTAGGATACTTTTTAGAGAGAAGAAGAGAGGAGTTGTAGTGTGTGAGTAGAGAGCATTGTAAGAGAAAGGAAGATAAGAAATTCAAAGGAACTTCAAGAGTTCAGTGGAGAGGATTTGAGATAAGCTTTTATTTTTATGACTACATTTGGTTTTAATTTAGACTTTTTGTTTGTTTGCATGATTTCTACTTTTAAACTTAAGTGTGGTTGTGTTTTCTCCGTGAATTCTGAGTATTTTCTTTATCTTTGTCCTTAAAATGATAAGTGATTAAGTATTGGAGGGAAGTTGTGTGAAGTATTAATCTATAATGTTGGAATAAGTTGTGATGATTTTAAACCTTGTACTTCATTTACTTCTTGATTTAGCAAATAAAAGATGTTAATATTTGTTGTGAGAACATGTAAGATCCGTGATGGTATTGTCTTAGTCAACTAATGGTAAGAATTGCATGAGATTATATGGATGAGAATGTAATTCATATGGTTGAGTGTAAATAAATAGAGAAATAAATATTGAAGGGTGTAGAGTTAGAGGACTTTAGAGTGATAGGCTAAAGCCCCCAATTTGGTTTATAATTTTATGTTTTGATACTAGATGTTTCCCCCCAAGTGGAGGGAGAAGAGGGAACTCTAGAGTGAGACCCAGTATCTTCCCTACCTAACCCGTCTTCAAGACTATTCAAACTTTAAATTAGCCAATATTTTTATAGCCTCTCTAGCAAGGGTAAAGAATACTATTGCTCCTATTTGGCACAACACAATTTCAATAATTCCACAACAAAATTTATATACTTATTACTGATTCATGATAAGAAAAAAGATATTTTATTTATATTGCCTTCATCTTACAAATATCCAGTTAAATTTAGTTAGTTGTTTACTTTACTTTCAATTATAAATAAATATAAAAAATGATTAAACTTTCATTTATATTATAGCATCTACGGTTTGAGTAAGAATATTTTGCAAAGTAGAATTTGTTATCTAATTTCTTCTAAATTATTAAAAGATTAAATTTCTTTCTTTGGGTTTGATATTCGGGGCTTAAAAAAAAGTCCTATATTACTTGATATTGATACGTATACTTGCGTAGCATCCCATATTTAAATAGAATAATTACATTTTTATTTGTTTCAAAGTCATGTTTTTGGCGCTGTTACAAAGTAAGAAATATAAGTAAGGAAAAATTAAGATAATAACTGTATACATCGTACTATCATATAAAATCAAGATCAAGTTTTTGGTATCGTTGCCGGGGAGAATAAGAATTTTTGAAGAAATTTGTAGAAAGTAAATTTCTAATTTTAGAAAGTCTTATTTAAAATTTCAGATTTGTTATAGGAATATCATAGTGTTGTTTTTATATAAGTTCTTGATTGTGTGATTTTATTTTATGTTTTTTGTATTAATGTATGCATGATTCAAGTTTTAAAAGACTAGTGCCCTACAATTCTGAATTAGAAAGAACTATTAATAAAATTAAAAATACAGAAAAAGATAAAAAATTTCAAAAAATGGCAAACCAAAATAATCAAAATGCTTAAATTAATCAAGAATTTAAACCTTTAAGAGATTATGCAAACCCTATAGTAGATGAACTTAATTGTAGTATTCAAAAACTTGTTGTAGTGGCTAATTCATTTGAACGTAAACATGTTATTATCAAAATGGTATCAAATAATCAGTTTGGGGGAGCACCAACTGAAGATCGAAATTTAGATCTTGTCATTTTTCTATAATTACGTGCTACATTCAAATATGATGGTGTTTCGGATGAAGCTATAGGACTTAAATTTTTTCCTTTCCCCCGAATGGATAAGGCTAAGATTTGGTTACATTTGTTAGCACCTAGATCTATCAGAACTTGGGGTGATTTAGCCCAAAAATTCCTTGCTAAATATTTTCCACCTTAAAAAAATGCAAATTTTAGAAATCATGTTACAACTTTTTGTCAATTTGAAGGGGAATCTATTTATGAAGCATGGGAAAAATTTAAAGAACAACTAAGAAAGTTTCCACACAATGCTATACCAGATTGGTTAATAATTCAAATCTCTTATAATGGGCTCATTGGATCTCTTAGATCTATTATTGATGTCGTTGCTGGTGGTTCATTAATGTCAAAACCATTTCATGACGCTTATGCTTTAATTGAGGAGATAGCTACTAATAATTTTCAATGGCCTTCTGAGAGGGTAAATCCTAAGAAAGTAGCCAATGTTCATGAATCTCATGCTTTTGCAATGTTAGCAAAACAAGTTGCTATAATTTCAAGGAAGTTAGACCAATTTGGGATGAATTTTTTCTCAACCAATTGCAATGATTGAAGAGAATTCATTAGGGCAAATGGTAGATTCTCAAGCATCATTAGTTGAATGTCATAAACATTAAGCGGAATAACCCATATTCAAACTATTACAACCCAGGTTGGAGGAACCATCCTAATTTTAACTGGAATAATACTTCGGGTGGTAATAATTATCAATGGGAGACTCATTGGGAAACTGGAACAATCAAAGTAGTAATAATTATACACCTACTTATCCTTAAGGATTTAACAGTAGCCCACAATTCAAGGAGAAAAAATTATTTATAGAATCAGTGGTGTTACAAATAGGAAAACATTTATAATGTTAAGGAGCTACAATTAGAAGTACTGAGAATCAATTGGGATAAATAGCAAATTTTTTAAGTAATAGATCCCAAGGAACACTTCCTAGTAATACAGAAGTAAATCCAAAAGAACAGAATAAAGAGTAAGTAAAATTCGTTCAACTTAGAAGCGGAAGAGAGTTGGAAGGTAGAGTTCAAAAAGAGATTGAAGTAGAGAGAGAAGAAACGGAAGAGCCTGAAGAGGACACACCGAAAGGTTTAAAAAGACATATTTCTCCACTTAAACTTGACTTGGAAAAACCATTAGCACATCCATTTTCTCAAAGACTTGATCAACAAAAGTTTGATAAATAATTTTCAAATTTTTTAGAAATCCTTAAAAAAACTTACGATTAAATTTCCATTTTCTGAATCTTTAAAACAAATGCCAAGCTATGTGAAGTTTATGAAGTATATTCTTAACAGAAAAATGAAGTTTAAAGATAACGAGACTATTGCACTTAGTGAGGAGTGCGGTGCTATAATTTAGAAAAAGCTTCCTGAAAAGCTTAAAGATCCTGGTAGCTTCACAATTCCATGTGCAATAGGAGACAGATTTTATTGGAAAACTTTATGTGATTTAGGTGCAAACATTAACCTTATGTCATTATTAGTATTTAAAATATTAGGATTAGGAGAAATATCCCCTAGTACTGTAACTATGTAGTTAGTAGATTGTTCAATAACATATCCTAAAGGAGTTATAGAAGATGTTTTAGTGAAAGTGGATCAAATAATCTTTCATGTTGATTACATTATGCTAGATATGGAGGAAGATAAGGAGATACCTATCATTTTAGAGAGACTTTTCCTAGTTGCATGAAGAACAATGATAGATGTGCAGAAAAAGGAATTAACTACGTGCATCAAGAATCAAACAATTACTTTTAATATTTCAAAATCAATGAAGTGTCCCGTAAAATGAAAAGATGATGAATGTTAGAGAATAGATTTAATAATATATGAGTGAATGTTATTTCAAAACAACTTTTGAAGAGAAATCTGAAGTGAAAGAGTTGGAACATGAGCAAGAAGAGGAGTTAAAGCAAGTTGAAAATTTTTATCAGGAAGATTTCAATTAAGTTTGAGAAATTTTTGAAGTTTTGGACATGACAGAAAAAGATAAATCTTTTTTTTTGCATCGATTGAAAAACCTCTTGAACTTTAGTTGAAGTTACTTCCTAAACATTTAAAATATGCATTTTTAGGTGATTCCTCAACATTATCAGTCATAATTTCCTCAAATTTAACTATAAAAGGAGTTTAATGAAAACCTTAATGAATTATAAGAAAGCCTTTGGATGGACAATTGCTGATATTAAATTAATCATTCCTTCATTTTGTATGCATAGAATTTATATGGAAGAGAACTCCAAACCTAAAGCTAATCCTCAAAGAAGATTGAGGTTTGTTATGAAAAATGTTGTTAAGAAAGAAATTTTAAAGTAGTTATATGTTGGACTTATCTACCCTATTTCAGATAGTACATGAGTTAGACCAATTCACTACGTTCCTAAGAAAGAAGGATTGGTTGTGATTATGAATTAACATAACGAGTTAATACCAAAAATACAAGTCATAGGGTGAGGAATATGCATTGATAATAGAAAATTAAATCTTGCCACAAGAAAAGATATTTTTCCAATATCCTTTCAAGATCAAATGTTGGATAGACTAGCTGAGCATAAATACTTTTATTTTCTGGATGGATATGCTGGTTATCACCAATCACAAATAGCTCCTAAGGATCAAAAGAAAACAAATTTTACCAGTCCTTACGGTACATTTGCTTTTAGAAGAATTCCCTTTGGTTTATGTAATGCCCTTGTTCATTTCAAATATGTATAATGGCTATTTTCTGTGATTTAGCTAAAAAAAGACTTGAAGTTTTTATGGATGATTTTTTAGTGTTTAGAACCTCATTTTAATTATGTTTAGAACATTTATCAAGAGTTCTTAACCATCGTGAAGAAACAAATTTAGTCCTTAATTGGGAAAAAAGCTAATTTCTGATAGCAGGAGGAATTGTTTCAGAACATCAGATATCATAAAATGGTATGGAAGTAGACCCTACAAAATTCAAGTTATTGCTAATTTATCATACCCAACAAATGTCAGGGAAATTAGGAGTTTTTTAGGACATGCTGGATTTTATATGCGATATATTAAAGACTTTTCAAAAATTGCTAAGCCTCTATGTTATTTTCTTGAAAAAGATGTAATTTTTAATTTTGAAAAGGAGAGCCTAAAAGCTTTTGAGCTATTAAAAGAAAAATTAGTCATGACACCAATTATTGTTTCAGTAAATTGGGAAAAACCTTTTGAATTAATGTGTGATGCAAATTATTATGTTATTGGAGCTATTTTAAGACAAAAGCATGATAGGATTTTTAAAGTAATTAACTAAGCTAGCAGAACTCTTAATGAAGCTTAAATTAATTATACCACAACTCAGAAAGAGTTATTAGCAATAATATATACTTTTGAAAAATTCTGATCATACATAATTGGAATAAAATGTGTTGTGCATATAGATAATTATGCAATTAAATATTTAATGAAAAAGAATGATGCAAAACCAAGACTGATATGATGGATTCTTCTTTTACAAGAATTTGAATTTGAGATAGAAAATAGGAAGGGAGCTGAGAATCAAATTGCTAATCATCTGTCCAGGCATGAATTAGAAAAATCACTCTATTTTGAAAAAAAAAATTAATGAACATTTTCTATACTAAGAATTTTTCAATATTACTGGGTGGCGTGTTCCATGGTATGCAGCATTATGAACTTTATTGTTAGTGATATTATACCATATGGAATGACATACCAACAGAAGAGAAAACTTTTATCTGAAGCTAAGAATTTTTTAGGATGACCCATTTTTATATAAATAAGGAAAGGATCTAATTATTTGAAGATGTGTGCCTTTAGAAGAAACTTATGAAATTATCCAAAAATGTAATAATTCTGATTTTGGGGGACATTTTGGTGTTGATAAAAAACCATACAAAATTTTACAATCTGGATTCTATTGGCCTATGATTTTGGGTGACATTTTGGTGTTGATAAAACAACATACCAAATTTTGCAATCTGGATTTTATAGGCCAATAATCTTTAAAGATTTTAATGCTTATATCAAAACTTGTGATCGATTTCAACGATTAGATAATATTTCAACGAGAAATGGGATGCCCCTCAATTATGTGTTGGAAGTTGAGATATTTGATGTTTGGAGATTAGATTTCATGAGATCATTTATACCATCTTTCAGAAATTTATATATATTGATAATATTAAACTATGTATCCAAATTGATAGAAGCTATAGCTTTACCTCAATGTGAAGCTCAAAGTGCTGTAAAGTTTTTAAAAATAAATATATTTTATAGATTTGGGATGCCGAGAGTGATCATAACTAATGGAGGAAGCCATTTCAAGAATGCAATAATGAAGAAATTATTAATGAAATATCATATCAACCATCAAATTATTACTGTTTATCATCCTCAAAGAAGTGATTTGGCTGAATTATCTAATTGTGAAATTAAAATAATATTAAAAAAAGATTTGAATATAAAAAAAATGAACTGGTCAGTCAAACTTGATTATGTTTTGTGGGCTTGTAAGACTCTATATAGAACTCCTATAGGAATTTCCCCATATAGGCTAATATTTGGGAAAGCTTATCATTTAGCAGTTGAACTTGAACATAAAGCATATTGGGTTATTAAGGAATTTAATTATAATTTAAAAGATGCTGGTGAAAAAATACAATTGCAATTAAATGAACTTGAAGAGATAAAGAATGAACCTTATGAGAGTGCTAAGACTTATAAGGAAAAAATGAATATGTGGAATGGTTGGAGGATTCTTACTAAAAATTTTGAGTTAGGGAAACAAGTATTGCTATATAATGCAAGGTTAAATTTTTTTCCAAGAAAACTTAAGTACAAGTGGATGGGCCCATTTATTGTGATAAAAGTTTATCCCTAAGGAGCTATAGATATCATGTATCATAAAACTTAAAAAATATTCAAATCTAATGGTTAGTGATTGAAACCCTACTTTTTAAGGGATCAACTTAAATTAAATGATTATATGTTTTTGGGTCAACCAAAATAAGCACTGGTTACATCGGGCTAACAACGTTAAACCAACGCTTTGTGGGAGGCAACCTAAAGTTATCAATGTGTTTCTATTTTGAATATTATGTTGTTGTGTTTGATAAAGAAAAATTGTGGTAGTATTTTGTATGTATAATGATTTAGTAATGATTCTAAGACCTTAATAGATGACTTAGACATGTTAGAATGAGTATTTGGACGTTAAGTTGACCTGTGCTAAATTAAGCATCGTTGCTTAAGCGTCAACATTTGGCGTTTAAGCACGACAATTAACTAAACGTGCAAAATTATGTTCCTAGAAGATTTAAATGTCCTTGAGTGAATTTTAACGTGGGTTAGTGGTTTGAGAACGTGTCTAGTAGTTTTAGGCTTGGTCCAAAGCCTATAAATTGAAGNTATTTTACAATCTGGATTTTATTGGCCTACAATCTTTATAGATGTTAATGCTTATATCAAATCTTGTGATCAATTTCAACAAGTAGGCAATATTTTTAGGAGGAATGAGATGCTGCTCAATTATGTGTTAGAAGTTGAGATATTTAATATTTAGAGATTAGATTTTATGGGACCATTTATGCTATCTTTTGAAAATTTATATATATTGTTAGCAGTAGACTGTGTATCCAAATGGATAGAAGCTGTTGCTTTAACTTGATGTGATGCTCAATGTGTTACAAAGTTTTAAGAATGAATATATTTTATAGATTTGGGATTCCGAGAGTGATCATAACTAATGGGGGAAGTCATTTCAGAATTGCAATAATGGATAAATTATTGAAGAAATATCATATTAACCATATAATTGCTACTGCTTATCAGCCTCAAACAAGTGGTTTGGCTGAATTATCCAATCGTGAAATTAAAAAAAAATATTAGAAAAATCTGTAAATTCAACCAAAATGGATTGGTCAGTTAGATTTGACTATGCTTTATGGGATCATAGGACTGCATACAGAACTCCTATAGGGATGTCGTCATACAGGTTAATATTTGGGAAAGTGTGTCACTTACCAGTTGAACTTGAGCATAAAACATATTAGGTGATTATGGAGTTTAATTACAATTTGAAAGCTACTGGTGAGAAGAAGTTGTTGCAATTAAATGAGCATGAAGAGATAAGGAATGAATCTTATGAAAGTACGAAGATTTACAAAGAAAAAATGAAGACGTGGTATGATCAAAGTATTGTGGCTAAAAAATTTTAGCCAGGGCAACAAGTTTTTCTTTATAATGCAGGGTTAAGATTATTTCTAGGTGAACTTAAGTCTAGGTGGATGGGGCTATTTGTTGTGATGAAATTTTATCCTTATGGAGTTGTGGATATCAAAGATCCTAAATTTAATAAAATATTTAAAGTGAATGGTCACAGGTTGAAATCCTACTTTCTAAGTGACTAACTTAAATTAAATAATTTTCTAATATTGGGTCAACCAGAATAAGCACTGGTTAGTCGGGCTGACGAAGTAAAACGAAACGCTCTGTGGTAGGCACCCCATAGTTATTCATGTGTTTGTTTTTATTGTTATGTTATTGTGTGTGAATTATAAAATTTTGGTGGTAATTTGATTATATATTAAGTTAGTGATTATTTTAAGACCATAAAAGATGGCTTAGACATGTTAGAATGAATGTTTGGACGTTAAGTTGACCTATGCTAAATTGAGCACTGGCGCTTAAGCACTAAGATTCGACGCTTAAGTGTGACAGTTAAAAAAACATGTATGAATGTCAGTTTTTAAAAGTTCTAATTGCTAATTGGTTGGCTTGAATGTGTAATAGCAGTTCTAAGACGTGCCTAGGAGTTTTAGGAAGGGTTTCAATTGTATAAATAGAGGGGGAATGAGGAGAAATCTGACCACACCTTCATTTTACCCTAAATTCTAAGTGACAGAGAGTGAGTCTTGGAAAAATGTCATCTTGGGAGAGTGATTTGAAGAAGAAGGAGGAATTAATGAGAAAGAAGTTTATTAGTCAGAGTGCACAAGAGATGTAGAACAGTTTTCTAGCCATTAGTTTTGAAGGAATAACAAAAAAGATCACTAAAATTGAGGCTAATGTGGCTTCAATTGAAGCAAAAGTGATGGATGTTAACACACATCTGAATCATATGGGATGGCGACTAAAGATGAAGTTTATCCATACTAATTTTATAAAAGAAGAAGATAAGACTATGTATCTGAAGAACAAGTGGATTGAAGAAGATTCAACCAGAGTTATTAATGATCGTTCGTTCTTTCAGATATACATACCAAATGCTGATGGAGAGACTAATGATAGGCCAAAATTTGCTCCATCAACTAGATAATGGAATTAAGTTTGAGATTTAGTGCTTAAGTTTAGTGTTTGTGTGCTTAATGTTTGTTTGTTAATGTTAAGTGTGCTTTAAAGTGTTTTTATATGTTATGTTTGTTTAGAGTTTGTGTTAGGAATTTTCTCATCCAAGACTATTTGGATTGAGAATTTATGTATTCAAAAATGTTTTTAATCATTTGTGAATGAATATAAGTGTTTTGATTTTGAAAAAAATTGTGTTATTTAGTATTGAATCAAATTAGATTAAATTGGTGAATCTTGAGTTAGAAGAAAGTGAGAGGGAAAAAATAGTATATAGAATGTTTTTGAGATCATAGAGGGTTGGTTGAATTATGCTAGGAGTGCATTTCTCTTAAATGAAAAAAATCAAAATTTGTGCGTTGGAGCCTAAGCTCCAAATCCCACGCTTAAGCACTGATTAAACCGATAGACTAGCGCCTAAGCGCCGAACCATTCACGCTTAAGCGCCGGTTTACGAAAACTGGTTCGCGAATGGTTTTAGTTAATGTTTGGTCGGAAAATTGCCATTAAACCAATCCACTTCGCCTTCTTCCAAGGTTTTTTGCAATTTAGAGAGCTAGTGCATCACCTTAAGTGAGGATTTCTTGGTGGATTCAAGCAAAATTCATTAGATTTGATCTTCTTGAGGTAAGAAATTCACTTTTATGAAAAAAATTTTGATTTTCACCATGTATTTTGAGCACTTTCATGAGCTAACCAAAAACCACTATTCGTGGTAAAAATTTGGAAAAAATTGATGAAAAATGCATAGAATTGTTAGTTTAAGCTTTTGGGAGTTGTGTTTTTTGATTTGGAGTTGATTGTGGAATTTATTTTGAATTTTATACAATTTTTTAGAAAATGACACCAAGAATGAAAATAAGCAAAAGAAAAGCTCTGTTCGATTCAAGTAGATTTGAGTTCAAGAGCTCAGGACAGGTACAATGATGCTTTACATACAAGGAAACTGATTGTTGAGCAATGTTTCAAAAGTTCAGGAGGAGCTGTGGAGGAGTTGATTGTTAGCCGCCAGTGGGAGCGGTTCTGTAATTTTTTTGTTGTCACCGTTATCTTTGTAGTACGAGAGTTCTATGTGAATCTCTCCGAGGCTGATGAGCATAGAGTCATAGTACGGGGGAAGACAATACCATTTTCTCCTGAGGTAATTAATCAGTTTTACCATTTGCCTCCTAGTACTTTGTGTTTTTATGCAAACTATAGTCCTACTGAGGAGGAGCTAGATGAGATTATATCATATATAATTTATGGGAGAGTATTAAAAAAGATTACAAATGAAAGAAAAGTAAATTTTTCTGCCTCAAATTTTGATGCCAATTCAAAGGCATGACACTATTTTATCTCTGCTTGTCTGCTACCTACAAATCATCTGAGTGAAGTGACTCAAGAGAGCAACCTTGAACTATTGTATTCAACAATCCAAGCCGATTGATATTGGAGGATTGATTTATAAATTTATTAATAGTTTTGTCATTGTTGCTACTACCGTAGGTTTGGATTTTTGCATCCTTGATCTTTTCATTATATGAGTAGGCTGGTGTTAGATATGATAGCTGGGAGGTGATCTTACAGCCACTAAAGCCCATTACCAGTGAATGGTTAGAAGGATGGACTCTCCAGTAGTTCTGCTGCCTCTACTTCAAGAGCCTCTACTTCACATGCTTCCACATCACGGGGCTAGACTTCTCGTTTTCACACTACGGATAAGGAATTAAACTTAGAGCATTTTGCTGAGCATATGGATGGGTATATGAGAAGAAGTGATTATGAAGAAGAATAAAACACAGCTATGGAACATCTCAATAGAGGTAACAGAGATGTAGTATTTCTTCAGCACCCTAGATTTCCACCGTATGAGCCTACTACTACTTGGCGTAGTGATGACAGTGATGAGAAAGATGGTGCTTAGTTGTATATGTAGTTCTATTTTCTGTTTTATGTTATTTTCTATTTATGTATTGATTAAGTATTGTGGATTGTACAGGTATTCTGTACTTGTTGTTTTCAGTTGAGATTGTTGAGACTGCTAGTTTTTGTTATGTTGTGTTTTGTTTAGTACACCTACTGGGATGTACTAGTATTTTTGTGTATTGTTAGTATGTTTTGTGGTAGTAATTATGTTAATTGTGTTTTTTGGTGTATTTAGTTAGTGTTTGTTGAACTTAATTCAAAATCTTGGAAAAGTTCAAAACTTAACTAACTTTTTACTTAAGAGCTGCATGTTAAAAAAAAATTCAATTTACTACCAGTTATATTCCACTGCATAGAAGTCTAAAGAATTTCTTTATATTAAGTATAATTAAAAATTTGATCAATTTAATTTTCTACTCCACTTTTTAATTTTTGTACTTGCATTATTAGGATATGAAAATTTTTGCAAGCATGTTATAGTTAGTTTTCATTCCTGCTTTTATATATGATGCTAAATGTGTTATTTCTGTTAAAAATTTAAGTTTTGGAGAGATGAAAAATTTTAAAGAAACTTAAAAGTTTATTTATTCTCAATTGTATTTCAAAGAAGTTTGATTTTGATTTGAAAAATAATTATGTATATGAAGTTATATTAGGGAAGTAAAATTTTGATTTAGAAATGAGTAAGAAAATTTAGTTAAACTTTATAGTAATGAAGAAAAACTTAAAGTTAAAATTTTTTAGTGTAGAAAATGCTAAATATAGTGTAACTATCTTTAGTAAGAAAAATTGTATTTTTGAAAAATTTAGAAATTTAAGAATTTATTTTTAATACTTAAATTTATTTTATTAAAAATAATTTTCAAAACTATTATTATATTTATAAGCAAAAGATTTATATCAGAGTTTTGTTTTAGGAAAGAAGAAATGGAATTCAAAACCATTAAAGACCTATCCAGATATAGTAATCCTTGCCAGAAAAAGAAAAAAAAAAAGAAGAAAAAGAAAAAGAAAAAGAAAAAGAAAGAGAAAGGAAAGAAAAGAAAAGAAAAGGGGGAGAAGCTTGAGGATTAGTGCTTAATCAAAAATTGGTTCCACATTTGATCTTTTTAAAGTATAAGATTTGGGAAACTCTTAAGTTTAAAAATAATATGGTAAGTAAAATTATTCTTAATAAAAATTTTTAAGTGAAGATAATAAAGGAGCTAAATTCTATATTTGGAAAATCTACAATATTTCTAAATTAGATAGGAACTCATATTTTCATATTTCTTAACATTAAAAATTTCTAAACCTTAAGTTGGTCTCATTTAGTAATATTTTTTCTAAATTGGACTACTATATTTCTAAATCTAAATTTTAGCAACTTCTAAAGAAACTCATATGCATTATCTACTTATGTTGGTTTTTAAAGACTGAAAGGTCACTTAAGGACAAGTAATATGTTAAGTTTGGGGGATTTTGATACACCTAAAATACATAGTGTTTTTGTGCACATTTTTATACCTATTTTTGAGATATTTCACTTTAATAAAACATATTTGTGTATTTTTCTTGTAGGTACAATCAAATGGATGGAAAATGCTAAAAGGAGTGAAAAAGGGTCAAATTTGGAGCAAAAATGAAGAAAAGTGCAAAAAAGAAATTAGGGCGCCTAAGCACCACGTACTTTAAGCTTAAGTGCCTAAGTTAGTTACTTGAAGAAATATTTGATTGGAGCATAATTTTAAAGAGGTGTTTGAAGCAACCCTTAATGAAAACATGAGAAATAGCCCATGGACATGAAAATTCATTCAATTGGCTTTTGAGGAGATAACTTTTAGATGATTCATTGAATGGAGACACCTTTTTGAAGAGACACCAAGGCAACCCTTGGATTTTTATAAGAAAAGAGTTATCTTTTTCAAAGGAATGGGCCAGAAATCAACCACCAAAATTTAAAACTACTGACGCTGCCGCTCATCGCCGCCGCCAGCCAACTTTATTTTATTTTATTTTATTTTGAGTGTTAGTTTGTATTGTGGGAGAAGGAAAAGAATTCATAAGAACTTTAAGAAATTTGGTGGAGAGAATTTGAGATAAGTGTTTATCCTTGTAACAACACTTGTTTTTTAATTTAGATTTCTTATTTGTGTGTATGATTTTTACTTTTAAACTCATGTGTGGCTGTATTTTCTCCATGAATTTCGAGTAGTTTTCTTTATCTTTTTCCCTTAAAATGATAAGTAATTAAATTTTTAAAGAAAGTTGTGTGAAGTATTAGACTTTAATGTTGGAAGAAGTTGTGATGATTAAGACCTTACACTTCTTTTACTTCTTGATTTGGCTAATTAAGATGTTAAAACCTATTGTGAAAACATGAAAGATCTAAGTTGATGTTGTCTCAGTCAACAAATGGTTGGAATCACATATTGATTTCATGAATGAGAATGTGGTTCATGGGGTTGAGTGTAAATAAATAGAGCAATATATTTTCAAGGGTGTAGAATTAGAGGACTTTAGAGTGACAGACTAAAGCCCGCAATTTGATTTATAATTTTAGGTTTTGATATGAGATGTTAACCCCCAGGTGGCGGGAGAAGAGGGAACTCTAGAGTGAGAGCTAGTATCTTCCTTGCCTAGCCGGTCTTCAAGACTAATCAAACTATAGATTAACCAATATTTTTTTATTGCATCTCTAGTAAGCATAAAGAATATTATTGCTCCTATTTGGTACAACACATTTAGTATACTTCCACAACTGAATTTCTATGTTTATCACTGATTCATGATAAGGAAAAAGATATTTTACTTATATTGCCTTCATCTTAAAATTATTTTAGTTAAGTTAATTAGTTGCTTACTTTATTTTCAATTATTAAAAATTAAAAAAAGAACAGAATTTTTATTCCTATTATAACATCTTAAGTTTGAGTAAGAATATATTCAGGACTTAATCAAAAAATTCTATATTACTTGATGACGATACTTATACTTGCATAGTATTCACATTTTACATCTCTATATATAGAAAGTCGGGATCAGTTTAACATCGCTCGACAAATGATTGCACTTGGATCAAAATTACATTTAAGTAATCCTTTTTCAATCACCCAATCTTTTTCAGATCCAAGGATTCCTATAAAGTCCTCAAATTTAAAGTTTTCTTTTAGCTCTTCCTTTTTAGACTGACTCATATCATTGTTCCTCAAATTTATTTCTAGATTCAACATTCTTCTAGTGATTTTCTAAATTTTCATATTAATATCATCCTTAAAATTTATAAGAAATTGATCTTTATATGATACTTTAAGAACTCCCAAATTTTGGATCAGATTACCTTTAGATAATTCAAATTCTGGATCAAATTATTCTAGGTTACTCTTTTGACTGGGGTTGTCTTTCAATTCTTCGACTTGGTACTGACTAAAGAAAGATAAGTAGTAGTTTGATTGCATAAAAAAAAAACCAATAGACGCAACACTTGTTGACATGTAAGTGTCATTATTTCTAACAGATTAACTGTAGGTTCTATGAACTGATGATTTAAAATTTCTTAAAAGAGCTACGACATTAAATTGTTAGTTATGCATCAATAATTTTATATCGATAAAATATTAGTCAGTTTTGAAATTACAGACAAACATTTTACCTATGAATTTACAACGGTTGATGAACCATTATAAACATTAAAAGTAACGATTATTCTCATAAAAAATGGTAGAATTTGGCCATAAAAAATGACCATCATTCTTGTAATGAAGTTTTAACCACACTAAATATTAGTAGTTATTGCATGTTGTTGTAAAGTAAGTCATACCTAAATAAAGTCTTCATATAGTTCCTTCTTATGCATGCTCAAAGATAATTTTAACTATATGTTATAGTATTAATTAACCAACAACTTCATTTCTTTTTTGATAGAGTTATACTCAAACACTTTATTATACTTTGATCAACAACCATTACCCATATTTTTTAATTTAGATTCTAATCTTCTTATCAGCTAAAAATTCCTCCAGCTCTTTATTATCATTAGAGAATTCATTTACTCGTGCATGCCTTTACTTTAAAGATCAAGACTTAGCATGTCCATCAATTGAAAGTTTGCCCCATCCATAAAAGAAATCTAAAGTAATAGATCTTAAAATCTTTTGTGAGTGATACACCAAAATAATATGTTATTTTAAGTATACATTTTATGCTTATTTTTTTTCATATTACACTTTAAAGAAGGGTAATCTCATGCTTTTGTTGAAGGGCTATCAATTTTAGACATTTGGAGCAAAAGTAGCAAAAAAGACAAAATTTGGAACCAAAACAGCGAGTTTTGAAAATTCTGGCTCCTGATGCACCAGATTGGCACTAGAAGCACCATATTCTAAAGAGCTAGCTCCAGATGCGCCAAATTGGCGCCACAAGTGCCATTTGATGGAGAGCTGGCGCCAGATGCATCAGATTTGACACCTGAAGTGCCAAAACCCAGAACAATACTGACTTATGCAAGTGGGCACCAGATGCATCATAACCTGTGCCAGAGATGAATTTTTGTAGATAAAGATGGTTTAGAATGAATTTTGCATGATTTTTTTAAGGGACACTTGTTCTAAACACTCGTTGGAGTGATTCAATGCATCTAGACACTTTGGATGGTTCTTTTACGAAGGGATATGTCTCATGGATCAATGAACATGTATTTTGAATTCAAAAGGGTTAACTTTTGAATGGAATTTTAAAGGGAATTTTGAATTCTTTTTGGAGGGAGACAACCTTTAATAAAATAGAGGTTTTGAAGAACTGGAAGTGAGTGGCATGTAAGGGGGGCGAAAAAGAGAGAAAGAGAGGGAGAGAGAGAGAGAGAGAGAAAGTCAAGGGCCTAAAGATTTTCTTCAAGGATTGCAAGAGGAGAGCGAATGTGAGAGATTTCTTTTTCATTACACTTCTAAGAGAGGATTGTGAGTGCTTGTAAGGAGAGAAAGGCTTTGAAAGAACTTCTAGGGATTTTCTTGGGAAGAATTGTGAGATAAGTTGTGTCTTTTATTTCTTTGGTTTTGTAAACTTATTTTTATATATGAAATCTGTGGTTTGTCATATCCTTCTCATGAATTCTGAGTGTTATTCTTTATCCTTCTCCCTACCTTGAGATATGGTTTTGTAAAGAAATGAATTTACTTTATACGGATTTAAATATCAATAGTTTGTGATGATTTGAACTCTAATCATCATTTACTTTTTGATCTTGCTAATTGAATTGTTAAAATATGTTGAGAAACATGTGTTGTAAAAGGGCTATGTTTTCTATAACATGGAGAGAATCATATTTGATTTCATGGGAGAGGATGCCGTCCATGGAGGTGAGTGCAAATAAATAGGAAAATATACTTTGTTGGTTGTAGATTTAGTGATTTTAAGGTGAAAGATTAAAATCTCCAATTTGATCTAGTTGATTAAAAACTAATGCGAGATTGTTAGCTCTCAAGTGAGGGAGTAGTGGGAGCTTTAAAGTGGCCGCTGATATCCCCCCAGCCTAACCACATAATTTGGGACCAAACTCTGGATTGGTTAATGTTTTTTATGCACTCAGAAGAGAGTAAAGAATATGATTGCTCCTATTTGACACAAAATAATATATATATATATATATATATATATATATAAATGNTTCTTGGTTTATATTGTTCATCTAGTATAATTTTGTGCATACAGATCAAAGGACTGATTCCTTTAATATCAGCTAAGGTCCAACCAATGCTTTCTTTTATCTTTTTAATGTATCCAAAAGTCTTTGCTCTTGCAAATCATTTAACTCTGAAGCCTGTGCATACAAATTGAAGGACTGATTCCCTTAATATCAGCTAAGGTCCAACCAAAAGCTTTATTATATCTTTTCAATGTATCTAATAATCTTTGCTCTTGCAAATCATTTAATTCTGAAGATATAAATATCATTATGTGCATACAGATCGAAGGATTGATTCCCTTAATATCAGCTAAGGTCCAACCAAAAGCTTTCTTGTGCATACAGATTGAAGGACTGATTCCTTTAATATCAGCTAAGGTCCAACCAAAAGCTTTCTTTATTGAAGGATTGATTCCCTTAATATCAGCTAAGGTCCAACCAAAAGCTTTCTTATATCTTTTTAATGTATCTAAAAGTCTTTGCTCTTGCAAATCATTTAATTCTTAAGATATAATAACAGGTAATGTAGATGAGTCGGTATCTATCAGTCTTTGTTCTTGTAAATCATTTAATTCTGAAGATATAATAATATGTAATGTACTATCTAAAAGTATTTGCACTTGAAAATCATTTAATTCTAAAGATATAATAGCAGGTAGTGTACATGAGTCTCCCAGAAACAGACACTTCAAGTTATTAGGAAATATTTTCAACTCAAGTTCAAGTGGTTTTATAATTGACGGAACTAGATTCTTATCAGCATTTTTGTAATATCCAACATCTCAAATCTTTCCTGAATATAATCTAATTCTTCATTTTCTAATTCGTCCAAAATAACTTCATCATTCTCTTCAACAAGGAAATAGATTCTTATCAGCATTTTCTGTGATATCCAACATCTCAAATCTTTCTTGAACAATTCATCTCAAGTTCAGGTGGTTTTATAATCGATGGAAATAAATTTTTATCGGCATTTTCCGTAATATCCAACATCTCAAATCTTTCCTGAACATAAAAATAGATTCTTATCAGCATTTTCCGTAATATCCAACATCTCAAATCTTTCTTGAACATAATAAAATAGATTTTTATCAGCATTTTTTGTAATATCCAACATCTCAAATCTTTCCTGAACATAATCTAATTCTTGGTCCAACATAACTTCATCACTATCTTCAAATTGTTCTTTCTCTTTAAAATATTCTTTAAAATGTTCATTCAATAGGTGTTCACTAATTTTCATGCGAAAACATTCATTATCTCTTTCAACAGCAAGGTATTTCATAGATTTCGCAATGTTAAAAGTCACTTCTTGATCGTTAACTCTCATAGTTAATTCTCCTTTTTGAACATCTATCATAGCTTTTCCAGTAGCTAAAAAATGGTCTCCCTAAAATGATAGGTTTTTCTTTATCTTCCTCTATATATAAAACAATGAAATCCACAGAAAAGATAAATTTATCAACTTTTACTAACACATCTTCTATAAAGCAATGAAATCCACAGGAAAGATAAATTTATCCACTTTTACTAACACATCTTCTATAACTCCCGGAAAAGTAATTGAATGATCTGCTAACTGAAGAGTTACAAAAGTAGGTGAAACATCTCTTAATAATATGTAACTGTCGATCCGCTAACTGAAGAGTTATAGAAATAGGTGAGACTTATTCTAATCATATTCTTTTGAAATTTAATAAAGGCATAAGATTAATGCTAGCCACCAAATCACATAAAGCTCTTCCATAAAATTTTTCACCGATAGCACACGGTATAGTGAAACTATCAGGATCTTTTAATTTTTCAGGAAGCTTTTTCGGAATAATTGCACTACACTCTTCGCTAAGTGCATCTTTTAATTTTTCAGGAAGCTTTTTCTAAATAATTGCACTACACTCTTCGCTAATTGCAACAGTTTCATTATCAGTGAACTTACTTTTCTTATTCAAAATATGTTTCATAAATTTCACGTAATTCGGCATTTGCTCTTAAGCTTCTACGAAGGGAATATTTACCTTTAATTTCTTAAGAATTTCTAAAAACTTGGAAAATTTTTATTCTGTTTGTGTTGCTTCAATCTTTGAGGAAATGGTGGTGGAGGTTTCTCCACAGTATTTATTTTGTTTGTGTTGCTTCAATCTTTGAGGAAACGATGGTGGAGGTTTCTCCACAGTAATTTTCATTGTGCAAGTGGATATTCTAATTTTGGGTATTCATGATCTTTTTTTTTTCTGTATCCACTTTTTCTTTTTCAATTTCAGTTTCTTTCTGTTTTCTTGTTTCCAATTCTTTTCCTCTTCGTAATTGTATTGCTTTTATTTGTTCTTTCCCTTGATCTTTAGGATTTGGTTCCACAGTACTAGGAAAAGTTCCTAATGTTCGGTTATTAAGTGTAACAGCGATATGACCTAATTGATTTTCAATATTCTTAATAGCAGTTCCTTGATTTTTTAATGGATTTCCTTGAATATGTAATTGATTTCCTTGATTCTGCAATTGTTGACCAATGTTTAATATCAGCTCTTCCATAGACAGCTTATTTTCCTTAATTTGAGTGTTACTATTAAATCCTGGAGGTTAAGAAGGTCTATAATTAACATTTATTTGGTTGGATGAATTTCCTAATAGGTTCACTAGGTTGTTCGCCCATTGTTGATTTGTAGCAGAATTGTTATTCCAATTAAAATTTGGATGATTCTTCCAACTTGGGTTATAATAGTTTGAATAAGGGTTGTTGGGTCTATTGCTAATAACATTTAAAGTCTCATACAAAGGTTGAACATCCACAAATTGCCTAGATGAATTCTCTTCCATCATAGTAGGTGTTGAAGATTAATTCATTCCATAATGAACTAATTTCTTTGATATTGCAACAATCTGCGAAGCTAACATAGATATTGCATCAGAATCATGGATACTAGCTACTCTTTTAGGATTTACCCTTTCAGAGGGCCATTGAAAATTGTTGGTAGTCATCTCTTCTATTAACGAATAAGCCTCATCAAGAGGTTTTGACATTAAAGAACAATAAGCCACAGCATCTAATCGATCTAAGTGATCCCACTAATCCATTATAAAAAGTTTGAATTATCAACCNCATTGAAAATTGTTGGTAGTCATCTCTTCTATTAACGAATAAGCCTCATCAAGAGGTTTTGACATTAAAGAACCATAAGCCACAGCATCTAATCGATCTAAGTGATCCCACTAATCCATTATAAAAAGTTTGAATTATCAACCAATCTGGTAACGAATGATGAGGGCATTTCCTAAGAAGATCTTTAAATCTCTCCCAAGCTTCATATATTGACTCTCCATCAATCTGACATAACGATGTTATGTAATTTCTAAGTTTAGCAGTTTTGGATGGAGGGAAATATTTGGATAGAAATTTCTGTGAAAGTTGTCATTTTTAGTTTAGCAGTTTTGGATGGAGGGAAATATTTGGATAGAAATTTCTGTGACAGTTCTCCCCTCTAGCAGTTTTGGATGGAGGGAAATATTTGGATAGAAATTTCTGTAACAGTTCTCCCCAAGTTTGATGTTATGTCATTTCTAAGTTCAGCAGTTTTGGATGGAGGGAAATATTTGGATAGAAATTTCTGTGAAAGTTCTCCCCAAGTTCTTAATAGTTTTGGATGGAGGGAAATATTTGGATAGAAATTTTTGTGAAAGTTCTCCCCAAGTTCTAGTAGTTTTGGATGGAGGGAAATATTTAGATAGAAATTTCTGTGAAAGTTCTCCTCAAGTTCTAATAGATCCAGGTGCTAACGAGTTTAACCACATCTTAGACTTATCCCTCAGTGAAAAAGGAAAAAGTCTAACATGTGCTAACAAATTTAACCACATCTTAGTCTTATCCCTAAGTGAAAAAGGAAAAAGTCTAACTTTGCTAACAAATTTAACCACATCTTAGCCTTATCCCTCAGTGAAAAAGGAAAAAGTCTAAGACTACTAACAAATTTAACCACATCTTAGCCTTATCCCTCAGTGAAAAAGGAAAAAGCATAAGTCTAAGAAAATATTTGGATAGAAATTTCTGTGAAAGTTCTCCCCAAGTTCTAATAGATTCTGGTGCTAATAGCTTAGCCTTATCCCTCAGTGAAAAAGGAAAAAGTCTAAGTCTAACAGCATCGTTTGAGACTTTATCATTATCCCTAAGTGAAAAAGGGAAAAGTCTAAGTCTAACAGCATCGTTTGAAACTCTGTCATAACAATTCTGAAAAACTAGCGAGGTGTAAATTAGGATGTTCATTTGGTGTACCTCTGAATTGATTGTTTTGTATCATTTGGATAATAGCAGGTTTAAGCTAAAATGAATTAGCAGCTACATCAAGATTTTGGATAGATAAGTGAATTTCATCTGCTGTAGGATTAGGTTTAAGCTCAAATGAATTAGTAGCTACATCAGGATTTTGGATAGATAAGTGAATCTCATCTGCTGTAGGATTTGCATAATCTCTTAAGCTCAAATGAATTAGCAGCTACATCAGGGTTTTGGGTAGATAAGTGAATTTCATCTGCTGTAGGATTTGCATAATCTCGTAGAGGTCTATTGGTGTTCATTTTCTATTCCTTGATTGTTCATAATGTTTTCCATTGTATCACAATTTCTAGGTATTTTCTATTCCTTCATTGTTCACGTTGTTTTCTATTATATCAGAATTTCTAGGTGCTCTTCTCAGTCTTCTAATTTTTCTAATAGTGTGTTCTAATTCCGAATTATAGAGTATAAGATTTTCAGGTTCAAATTTCTACATACAATTTGAAATTAGTACACAGAAAATAGTTAACTAAATATAAAAATAAGTTACAATTCAAGTAAAAATTTTCTAATAATCCTAATTTGTCCGTTACTTTAATTATGATTCTTATTTACTCCCAGGCAATGGCGCCAAAAACTTGACAGCGACTTTATATATGCTTAAAAATACAAGTATTTAATAATGTTGTAAGAGATTTAATTCCTCAGCAACGACACCAAAAACTTAATAAAAGTTATAGATTCGATAAAGATGTATATATAAAATATTCAATAATGCTAAAGTAACACTTATTAACACAAGTATACGTATTGATTAAGTAATATAGGGCTCTAATTGAGTCCTAGATATCGATCCCACAGGGAGTAATATTAGAACCACGAACTAAGATTTTAGAAAAGTAATACTTAATCGCAAAAATGGAATTTGAATTGCTTATCTGTCACTAATAGGCAATTGAAATAAATATGTAATTTTAATAACTCTTAAATAACTAATTATACTAATAAAGTTTTTAATGTGATGTTCAATATCTAATAAAGCATCCTTCTCCTTATCAAGAAATTATAGTGAATGAATAAAGTGAATCAGTTAAAATTGTGTTGTGTCAAATAGAAGCATACCTATTCTTTACCCTTTGGTCCAGGCATAAGGAACATTGACTAATCCTACGCTTGTTTNATTTCAAGGGCTTTGACCTCCCTGAATCTTGGATGTAATCTTCACTTTAGTTGTAAAACTTAACATCATTTCCCTATTTATTTGCACCCAATTTCTAAGGGCTTTGATCTCCCTGAATCTTGGATGTAATCTTCACTTTAGTTGTAAAACTCAACATACTTCCAATGGCTTTGACCTCCCTAAATCTTGGATGTAATCTTCACTTTAGTTGTAAAACTCAACATATTTAAACAAATCAATTGGCCAGATTGAAAGTAAATTAAGATCGAAGTGAAAAGATTATCACAACTTCTTTAACATTTTCATGGCTCAAACAATTCAAATCACCATTTCACAAATCTCAAAAGGTGAAAGACAGAGAAAACTACTCAGAACTCATGAGGAAGACACAACAAAACTCTAAATTCATATATAAAAGCAAAGTCAAATAACTACAACAAGTAAATAACACTTATCTCTAATTTCTCCCCAAGGAAACTCCTCAAAGTTCCTATGAATCTCTTCCTTTCTTTACAGTACATAGAATTCCTCTTTGAAGCGGCAAGGAGGAAGAAATCTCTCACTTTCCCTCCACTCTTACAATAAATTCCTCTTCAAAGCGGCAAGGAGGAAGAAATCTCTCACTTTCCCTCCACTCTTACAAACTTAAAGAGTTCCTCACAATATTGGAACCTTTCTAACCTCTATGAACTCTCTCTAGCACCTCCTATTTCTCTTTGAAGTAGCAAGGAGGAAGAAATCTCTCACTTTCCCTCCACTCTTACAATCTCTCGAAAATTCTTCTTCAAAGCGGCAAGGAGGAAGAAATCTCTCACTTTCCCTCCACTCTTACAATCTCTCGAAGCAATTCCTTTTTGAAGTAGCAAGGAGGAAGAAATCTCTCACTTTCCCTCCACTCTTACAATCTCTCGAAAATTTGAAGTAGCAAGGAGGAAGAAATCTCTCACTTTCCCTCCACTCTTACAATTTTAAAGAGTTCCTCACAATATTGGAACCTTTCTAACCTCTATGAACTCTCTCTAGCACCTCCTATTTCTCTTTGAAGTAGCAAGGAGGAAGAAATCTCTCACTTTCCCTCCACTCTTACAATCTCTCGAAAATTCTTCTTCAAAGCGGCAAGGAGGAAGAAATCTCTCACTTTCCCTCCACTCTTACAATCTCTCGAAGCAATTCCTTTTTGAAGTAGCAAGGAGGAAGAAATCTCTCACTTTCCCTCCACTCTTACAATCTCTCGAAAATTCCTCACTAATATTGGAATTTTTCTAATCTCTAGGAACTCTCCTAGCACTTCCTTTACTCCCTATATTCTTTCCCTCGGAAAGGAGGAAGAAATCTCTCACTTTCCCTCCACTCTTACAATCTCTCAAAGAATTCCTCACAATGTTACACTCTACTGGAAATTCTATACACTAATGGTAACCTCCAAGGCCTCTAGCACTCTTCTATTTTTGGCCAAATCTCTCTGCTCTTTCTCAACACTTAACTCCCTCCTATTTTCGGCCAAAAGCTTCTTTTTAAAGTTGTAGATGAGTTTTCCCAAGAGTTACCTAAGCATCCCTACAAAATTTGTCCTCATCCAATGCATTGTTGGACATAACCGCCGATCTCGCCATCGGCAGCCTCGATGGCACCATCAGGGGGACTTCTAAATTATTAAATCTAGAGCTCAGGAATTTCTTGACCTCGGCGCCCTAGTTCAAATCTTCACATTTTGGTCATTTTCGCTCCAAATTCGCTCCTTTTTGCATCTTTTTACTCCAATAACCCTAATTCATCATTTTTTGCAACAAAACATCAAAAATACATTTCTTTAAAGTGCAATATCATCAAAAACAGAATAAAATAGGTATGAAAATCTCAATATATTTTCCTTTGNAAAATAAGTAGGCATACCACCCAAAACAGACCCAACACTCACAACAATTTTAATCAATATGAATCTGCTGACAAAATAAAGTGTAGGTGTGTATATATATATATATATATATATATATATATATATATATCAATCCCTATAATGAAGATAAGGAACGGACAAATTGTCTCCATGTAGAAGGAGAGCTAACTGAGCAGGAGGTATAGTCCCAACATAAATCAATTCTATTTCCCTCCCCATTACTGACAAACTATGTGCTGGATTGTTGCCTTCTCTAAGGATGTGTTGGAATTTAATATTAACAGTGTTCAAAAGACTCTTAATTTTATTATTCCATCTAAAAAAAATTCCAGGGGGAAAGTTCTTCTTGTTTAAGTATTGTGATATAGCTATTGGAATCAGACTCAACAACCAAATTTATGATGTTACGTTGATGGGCAAGGTAAATAGTCCAATAAATGGCTATCATCTCTGTTTCTAGTGCATCATGAGCCCAAGCTGGAAAGGAGAAATAAAGAATACACTTTCCTTGGCAATTTCTAACAATGCCTCCAACACCAGCATAATCCTTAGAGAAACTACCGTTAGTATTTGCCTTCATCCACCCCAGAGGAGGGGGGTCCAAAGGACCAAAGTCGGCTTACAAAGCTTCATGTTTGTCCCATTAGGCACCCAATTGAGGAAAACCTTAGGATAATTATGGTATTTTATAATCTTTTGTAAATAAGAAGTACATTTACAAATCATAGACTTTTCCATTACTTTGATGTTGTCAAACTTTACTTGGTTTCTACACATCCAAATGAACCAGACAACAATACATGGAATGACTATCAACTTAGCATCCAGCTATTCCTTCCAGCACCACAGAAATTTGTCCCAGCTGACTTTCAAAGTATCAATGTTGAGCTGACTCAGCAGCTCAGTCCAAATTCTTTGGGAGAAATTGCAAGAGAAAAACATATGTTCCAGACTTCCTTCTTCCTCCTTACACAGCCAATAGCATGAAGGTCCCCTGAGCCCTTTATTCTTCAAAATATCAACACTAGGTAATAATGATTGCCAAAGCCTCCAGCAGAGAAAAAACATAGAAGGTGTTAACCACTTTCCCCCAATTAGTTATCCCCCACAAGACAGGCTACCACTGATAGAATTGTTGAAAAATGAATGTTGAAAGCTTTTGTGAGGTGGCTTGTTTAGTAATGATTCTATCTTATTCTGTAGGATTGATTACTGTATTCTTGACTTAATACATCTGCTCTTCGTTTAAGATGGTAGACAGTAGATCGTAATTCCATAGAGTTTCAGTCCAAAATTCCTTCACCTTTGTCATATAATTGGGATTGGAGGTGGAACAAGATAGCTTCTCTTCATTCCAAGCCCATTTATCTAAGCAGAAATTTATTTTCCCTTCTCCAAGCTCCCAAATAAATAAATCTTCAGCTTGAGATCTGACCTCTATTAGTTTAGACCATAGCCTGGAATCACCTACTTTTTTCTTAACCAGATTAGGACGTAATGCCCTGCATTACTTCCCCTTTCATAAACAATGCCCATAGACTGTCTTGGGCTCTAAACTTAATCCACAGTTTATAAAGATTAATAAAACTTAGTTGCTAAAAATCTTTAAAGTCCAAACCATCTGCATGTAGAGGCTTACAAATATTATGCCAAGCTAGCCAATGAAACTGTTTCTTCTGTCTGGCCCACAGAAATTTATTAAAAATTCTGACCAACCTAATTTGAGTCTCTTTCTTCATGATAAACATTTTACAAGATTAACAGTTAAGATGCTTTTAAGGAGAGTGATCCTACCTCCATTTGAGAGGAAGGAATTGGTCCAACACTGAATCTATTTTTGAATCTGATCAATAACTCCATTAAATTGAGTTTGCTTGGCACTCCCTTTAATTAATTGGACTCTAAGATAATTGATTGGTAGAGAAGCCATGCTACAGCCAATGTGTTGTGCAATCCATTGCTTAATCTATGGAAGAATGTGTGAGCTAGTAAAAATTTGACATTTTTGTTTGTTAAGATTCATACCAGATATTTTTTGAAAGTGCTTGAGTCCTTTATAAAGGGACTTCACAGCAATCTTTGTAGCTTTTGAGAAAATAATAATATATCTTGTTATATCTCTATTTTGTTATATCTCCCACCAATGTTTGATCTGTGCTGATAAGTCAAATGAGGAGAAGAAACAAACATTTGATTTAGTAGCTTAGAAAGATAATTCATAGCAAGAATAAAGATTGTGGGGGACAAAGGATCACCTTGTTTAATTCCCCTAGAAGCAGTGAAGAAACCTTAGCTCTTTCCATTAATTAAGATAGAGTGGTTATTGCAATTAAGCCATCTTGTGATCAGATTGATAAAAACCCCTGAGAAACCCCTAGCAGTTAAAGTATCCAGGATAAAATCCTAGTTAATTGTATCATAAGCCTTTTGGATATCCAATTTAAGAATGAGATTGTTGCCTCTACATTTTTTATCTAGATCCAGCAACAGTTCGTGTGCCGACAGAATGTTGTCAGTGATTTGACTGCCTTTCACAAAAGCCACTTGATTATTACTGATAAGCTGTTGAAGATGAGATTGAATCCTGGTGCCAATTATCTTGCTGATTACTTTAGATATAACATTTGTTAGGCTGATTGGTCTGAAATCACCCCACCCTACCCTGCTGGAATTTTTGGGTATCAAAGTTATAGTGGAAGCAGTGAAGTACCTAGGGGGATCAATATCTTTAAAGAAGCTTTGCACTGCAGCAATAAACTCCCCACAAATGATATTCCAAGTAGCCTTATAAAACTTAGCAGTGAAACCATCAGGTCCAGCCACCTTTTGGTCATCAATAGAGTCTAGAGTAGCTTTAATTTCTCCTTCCAAGGGAATATTATTTAGTTCCAAACTGTGGACATACTCTTGACAATCAGAGAAGTGTTCAGGATTGATCTGGGTTCTAGAAGATGACTGAGCATTAAAAAGAGTTTGGAAATAATGTACAGCATCTTGAGCAATAGCCCCAGCATCAGACAAGCAATTATCATTAGAATCATTGATAGATAAAATCATATTGTTTTTCCTTCTGAAATTGATGCAAGCATGGTAATAGCTTGAGTTTCTATCCTCCTCAATAAATCAGGTAACAATAGCCTTCTACTTAAAAAAACTTTCAGCATAGTTAATCTACATTAGAAGCTCTTCATTAGCTTTATGAAGCTCAACTTTAGAATTTAAACCCCTTTGAAAAATCTTTTCCATATTAAGAACTTTATTTTGAGCATTAATCAGGTTCTCATGTATATTTCCAAAAGTGTTCCAATTCCATTGCTTCAGATGTGCTGCTACCTTCTTTTAGAGTTTCCACAGATTATTCCAGGGATTAGCCTCCCCATCAGACCTCCAAGCCTTAGCAACTTCCTTAACAAATCGATGATGTAGAGTCCACATATTCTGAAATCTGAATGGAGCTCTATTGGGTCTTTCAACATTTTGAATAGAGCAAATAAGTGTCCTGTGATCAGAATTTTCCATGGCCAGATGAGAAATAATAGTAAGGGGAAGGTTTGAACCCATTTAGAATTACCTAGCATTCTATCAATCCTTTCCCACATGGAACCCCCCTCCAAGTGTAATCAGGACCTTGATAACCTAAATCAAATAATTCTGCCTCAAATAAAAAGTCATTGAATCTATTCATGACAGATAAAGAAGGTGGTCTACCACATCTTCTTACAATAGGAGAAGAAAAACAATTTAAGTCCCCTCCCAAAATCTAAAAAGAGTTAACAGAATGCCCAATGTGAGTTAAATCAGACCATAAGGTGGTCTGATTATTTGCAAGGCTGTTGGCATAGATGAAAGTGGCATAGCCAACCTGAGCCTTAAAAGAAAATTGAATATGAAGAAATTGGGAATGATTATGCAGAACATACCACTGAAGTTCAGCTCTAGCAAAGAAACAAATCTTATTATTAGAATTAGTGAAATGAGTAAATTTAAGAAATTTTTTGATAATTTTATGGGAATGCTTAGTAACCAAGGGTTCCAGAATGGTAAATCACCATACTTTGTGAATTCTAACAAGATGAATTAATCTTTTTAGAGAAGAGGGGTGAGAAATACCCCTAATATTCCAACATAAAAACTTTATTATTGAGAGAAGGTCCTCCCTTTCCCCCTTGTCCTAGGATGGTGATCCACAGATGTAGTGGAGGCTCCATCCAAAGGCTATTTAATATAAGACTCTCCTTTCTTTTTCTTATTACTTCTCTGAACTTGTCAGTCTTTAGTTAAAATATCTGTCAAATTGTTGATTGTAAGATCATCAATTCTAATTGGATTAATATTTAATAAGCTATCATCTTGTATTGCAGCTCCCCTCAAATTATTGTCCATGCAAATATTTTCCTCCTGATCCCCAACTTTACCATTAGGCGCAGTCCAAATAATATTATCAACCTCAACAACAACTACATCAGCTCTATCTTCCCCTTCCTTGTTTGTTGTCTCTGCAGGCCTACAAGCAGTAATTTTATCCACTTGAACTTTCCTTTTAGATGGAGGATGAAGTCTGTAGCACTTCTCCAAATTATGTCCAAACATTTTACAATGTTGACAGTATATAGGTTTATGCTCCACCACAAGTTTTTGCTAGAACCCTTCTTCTTCAGTTCCGATCCACACCCTTTCAATGTCTGGTAATATGATGTCCCATTCCACGAGGACGACTCTAGCACCAGATGGTTTTGCCATATTATAAGTAGGAGCATCAATTTTCAGAGCACAACCAAGCACTCTACTGATGCTAAAGAGCACATTTTGATGGTAAAATTGAATGGCAAGGTTAGGGAATTTAAACCACATTGGACAATAAAAGGTTCCTTTGTAGAATCAAACCCAGGTGTCCACTTCATCAATTTCATTAGAACTCCATTAATGATCAAGGTTTGTTTACCAAATACTCTTGTATAGTCTTCTTCATTAAATAAAGAGATTAACAGGTGTCTTCCATCTAATAATCCCAGCCTCCATGAACCTGTAAGTTTCAAATCCTCAAAATACTTCCTTACCATGTCCATCTTTGGATGACCAAATTGAAATTTGCCTATTAAAGTCAATTGCTCCAGCAAAGCAATAGAACAGTAACAATAGTTCAAAAGAAGGCTTCCCGGGCAAAACCCAAACAACATTTTAAACCAACAAAACACCTTGAAGAGAAAACTAGCTCCTCCACCCAACTCCACAGCGCCTCCAAGAAGATCCATCACTACCAAAACCCTAGCAGAGCAAAGCTAGGTCCAGCCACCATATATATATATATATATATATAT
>JXCR01145774.1:289992-310103 GCA_002079205.1 Phalaenopsis hybrid cultivar
AAAAAAAAAAAAATTTCTCTCTCACCAAAGCCTCTCTTCTTCCTTCTATAAAAAAAACACCATATTCTTTCTTCTCACTAGACAACAGCACCTCCCCCACTCCATTTCTTTTTCACTACACACACCAGCAAAACCCCTTCTCCTCCCTCGCCGAAAAACGCCGACATTGCCAGAAAAGCAGAAACCGAGCTAAATTCTGTCGAAACCTTCAATCCAACATAAAAACAACGTCAAATCAACGCTGCAAGGAATTGGATACGCTCAAAGAGACCTACTTATTCAAACATAATTGAGGAGAAATCTCTTAGACTCAGATACATCTCTTAAATTAAAATGATAATCCTGAAATTCTCTCCCTTCCAGATCGAAAAATAGATCACAAAACGCCCAAGTATCTGCATGAATGTGATTTACTCTTTGAGCTGAACAAAACAAGCCTAAGAACTCGAAATTTGATTGGGAATCGGCGGAGAACAGACTCCAGGAAGTTTCGGCCGTCGGTTCTCCTCCGTTAATGCATCGCGGGTTCCGCTTCGTGGGTGTCGCGTGAGCGAGGAAGAAATGGGTAAATTTATTTTTTAAAAATTATTTTTATTTAAAAAATTATAATAAAACTCTAAAATTTCATAACTTTTTATAGAAAACTAAAAAAAATAAACCAAAAGATGCTATGAACTTAGGAAAATGAGGAGAATTTTTCAAAACTAAAATCATAGTTTTTCACCAAGTAAATATTTTTAAATTAATTTTTTAAGTTCTTGAGTATTTAAATCATAAAAATTAAAATATAAATGAGAAAAATATGAAATTTGGCAAATATATTAAATGGCCTTCGGGAAAGCTTCTCTGATTTTTCCAAGACATTTTAGTTTTTCTATATTTTAATTTTTGAACAAAATGACATATTTATGTAAATTAAAAATTATAAAAATTATAAAACTCTTTGATTGAACGTTTGACCATTAGCAGAGGTTTAAAAATTTTAAAATCATGTTTAAAATAATTTTTATAATTAAAACACGTTAATTAGGGTTCAAGTTTAATTTAGGCTAATTCTCTTTAGGTCTTGTTCAACCTGATTACAGACTTGGTCAACCAACTTAAGGCTTGAGTCAATCACCCATTAAGTCCAATTTTAGTCATTTAGGGCTTTAGGTCAGCCAGTCTTTAAACTGAGTCTAGCCCGGCAAGACTTAACATTTAGCTGAGTCCAAATTGAATAGTTGGCCATTTTAAACTTGAAATTTAAGTCATCCTATCATTTAATTCAGAATAAACTTCTTGGATTTTAGGTTTAGTCAACATAAACTTTAGTTTAGTTTAACCAACATATTAGGTTCATCCTAAACTAAACCTTAATCTTAGGTCAACATTAACCTAAACCATTATGATTAATGATCCTAACCACTTAGATTAGTTAACCTAAAACTTAGGTTGTTTACCCTAATCCATAGGGATAGCTAAGCCTAAACATTATGTTAGTTAACCCTAAAATAATAGGATTACTTAACCTAAAACTTAGGTTAGTTAACCCTAAACTAATAAGATTAATTAGCCTAAACATTAGGTTAGTTAGCCCTAAACTAAATGGATTAGTTAACCTAACCCTCGGTTAGTTAACCATAAACCAATAGGTTAGTTTACCCTAAACTAATAGGATTAGTTAGCCTAAACCTTAGGTTAGTTAACTCTAAACAAATAGGATTAGCTAAACCTTGAACCTTAGGTTAGTTAACCCTAAACCAATAGGATTAGTTAACCCAAACCTTAAGTTAGTTGACCATAATTCATAGGATTAGCTAAGCCTAAACCCTAGGTTAGTTAACCTTAAACCAATAGGATTAATTAACCTAAAACTTAAGTTAGTTAACCCTAAACCAATAGGATTAGTTAATCCAAACCTTAAGTTAGTTAACCCTAATCAAATAGGATGAGTTAACCTAAACCTTAGGTTAGTTAACCTTAAATCAATAGAATTAATTAACCTAAAATTTAGGTTAGTTAACCTTAAACAATTAGGATTAGTTAACCCAAACATTAAGTTACTTAACCCTAATCCAATAGGATCAGTTAACCTAAACCTTAGGTTAGTTAACCCTAAACTAATAGGATTAGTTAAGCCTAAACCTTAGGTTAGTCAACCCTAAACCAATAGAATTAGCTAACCTAAACCCTAGGTTAGTTAGCCCTAAACTAATAGGATTAGTTAAACTAAACCCTAGGTTAGTTAACTCTAAACCAATAAGATTAGTTAACCTAAACCTTAGGTTAGTTAACCCTAAACCAATAAGATTAATTAACCTAAACCTTAGGTTAGTTAACCCCAATCCAACCCTGATCTTTAGGCTAAACAAACTTGAATCACAGCTTTGCCTTAAGCTAAACCTACCCTAAACCTAAGGTTAAGAACCTAACCCATAGATTGAACACAGGAGAACCTTTTTGGTAAAACCTTAAGCCTAAGTTAAACCTAAACCCCTCAACTTGAACATCAATTAAGGAATAAAATAAAATACATTGGGAGGTGTAAAATTAACATAAAACACATCAAAACTTGAACTTAAACTAAAATAAATACAGTAAGGCTTTAAAGCATAGCTTTGAGGTTAAGTCAGCTTCGAAGCCGTCAACTTCACATAAGTAATAACACGTGAACAAAAATAACTAAAGTAAAACACTTAAAATCCGACAACAAGATGTAAACAACCTAAAATATTTCAACCCTAAAATTGATGAAGTAATTCAAGAATTAATCAAATCTTAATCACAAAGATCATATAACACAACTTAAACCCCCATTTTGTTCTAGTTTACGAAGCTTCCTTGGACGATGCTTTCTGTGGATGTTGACAAAAATCTTCTAGTTCTGGTGGGTAACCACCTTTCAGACTAAGTAAACTAGGGCATCTGGCGACTTGGGATGACAGAGCCATAGCCATCTTGAATGGGTTACCACTAATTACATAATTAAAATTTAATAAAAATTTGATAAAACATTTTTTCTTTATTTTCTCTATTTATTGCTTTATGTATCTCAATGCATGTTTTTTTATTGCTTTTATAAAACATAGAATGCAGGTGTTAAGGACAAATAATGAAGAATCAAAAGTTGTATAAATTAGGGAGAACCTATAAGTCATAACACCAGGGAGTTACTTAGCTTAAGTGAACTTAACCTTGGCCTAGGTTTGAACTATACCTCTACTACCCTTTAATTATATCACTATAAATTATTGAAACAAATAAAACTCTTAATAATAAGATTGGTGGACCTGAAGACTTGAAGACACTTGAACAAGGGGCAGACTTCGTGGGCAGCTCGTTCAACACTCTTTCTTTAGTTTAAATAATAATCCTTAGGATTTTGAGGTTATCTTTTATTACATAAACCTCTCTTTTTGTTAGGCCCCTACATAATCCTGATATGCAGCATGTCCTAACTTGTTTTAGGATTCTGAGGCAGTCACTTGACGTAAAACCTCTTATCTTTCTATGCTTTTTATGTAAATCATCATTACACAAATCTAAGCCCTAATTAATAAAATAGGCAAGAGTTAACTTCAATTAATATCATCTTAAATTTAGCCAAACATTAGGATAGTTTGAGAGATTATCAAGAACCTATTATGGATCTTTATTCTCCCCTACTTTTCTTCCTTTGATTCTTAAAATAAAAGCTTTCACTTTTGAACAAATCCCTATTGAAAACTCTACAATCATGTTTGTTGAAAACCCTTCCTTTCGAACTCATGAAAATAAAAGATTCATGATATTTATCGAGAGTTTTCTTAAGTGATTCGTTCACTTAAGATGTAATTAACTATAGGGGCTTGCCCTTATAGAGAACTTAAAAGAACCTAGACTTGAAATAAACCCTATTTGACTCCCATATCAAATAGGGGAATCTGCCGGTCATCATGTAAAATTTCAGATCAAACGGAAGTCATTTATTTCTATTGTTTATTTAATTGAGCTTATTCTCAAGTATTGTATTACCCTTCACAGTGGTACATTACTCGTGGTTAGCTCGATTATTCAAACTATATGAATCAATGGGATCAGTTTGACCCCATTTTATTTAAATTACAATACTTAATTTCTAAAAATTATATTATGTTAAATTAAACCACACTCAACCGCATGGCGACCGATAGTGGCTCTCTCTGAATAACTGGCATGTAAGCGCGAGTCTTGGGCGCTTAGTCGCCTGACATGCCTAAAAATTACCTACTTTTTCAAATATATTTTATGCTCAATTTTAAAGGTTTTTAATGATATTACACTTTAAAGGAAGATATTTTTCATATTTTTGGTTTTAGGTACATGAAATGGACTTTTGGAGAAAATGAAGCAAAAATGGTGCAATTTGGATTAAAAATGAGCAAGAAAGAAAATTCCGACTTAACGCGTTTCGATATATCTTTCTATGCTTAATATACTTTACATTTCTCACATGTTTTTGAATGAAATTAATCTTTAAAGAAATGTTGTTTTTATGCTTATATTGTAGGTATATCTGTTAAGAGCGAAACACAACTAAAACGGGGCGAAATGGGGCTAAAATGAAACCAAACGGAGCAAAATGGTGAAATTGCAACAAGGTGGTGCCTGATGTGCCAAACTGGCACCAGAGGTGCCAGAATCCAGAGAACTGGTACCGGAGGCACCAGAAGTGTAAGAGATGATATAAGACAGATTAAGGCAGTTTGAGACAAATTTTGAGAGGATTTTGAAGGCTTCAAATGATTCAAACGTCCCATGGTGTGATTCAATGTATTTAGAAACATTTGAAGGCTCTTTAATGAAGGGATATGTCTCTTAAATCAATGTACATGTCTTTTGGAATTCAAAAGGTTTGACTTTTGGAGAGAATTTTGGAGAGAATTTTGAATTCTTTTCGGAGGGAGGTAGCCTCTAATAAAAGTTAAGTCTAGGGCAAGGGGTGTGTGTGTGTGTGTGTGTGTGTGTGTGTGTGTGTGTGTGTGGCATGAGAGTGAGAGGAAGAATTTGGAGAAGAGAGGATTTTCTTCTAGGGTTGTAAGAAGATAGGGAATGTGAGAGATTTCTTCTTCTTAATAATTCTAGGAGAGAATTGAGTGTGAATGTAAAGAGATAAAGTTCTTAAAGGGAATCTCTAGGGATTTGCTTGGGAATGAGTGCAAGATGAGATGTGTTCTTTTCTTTATTTGTTTTGTAATCTTGTCTTTATATATGAAATCTGTGTTTTGTCGTATCCTTCTTATGAATTCTGAGTAATCTTCTTTTTCCTTCTTTCTACAATGAGATTTGTATTTTAAAGAATTGATTTTATTTTATACAGTTTTAAATGTTAATAATTTGTGAATATTCAAACTCTAATCTTCATTTACTTTTCAATTTGGCGAATTAAAATGTTAAAATGTGTTGAGAAACATATATTCTGAAAGGGCAATGATTTACAACATAGTGAGAATCACATTCGATTCCATGAGAGAGAATGTCATCCATGGGGTTAAGTGCAAATAAATATGAAAATATACTTTGTTGAATGCGGAATTGAAGATTTTAGGATGACAGATTAAAATCTCCAATTTGGTCAAGTTGATTGGAAACTAATGTAAGATTGTTAGCTCTCAGGTGAGAGAGTAGTGGGAGCTCTGGAGTGACAGCCGATATCCTCCCAGCCTAACCACAAAATTAGGGACCAAACACTGGATTAGTTAATGTTCTTTATGCACTTGGAAGAGGGTAAAGAATAAAATTGCTCCTATTTGACACAAAATAATTTTAATACATTTTTAAATAATTTTAATTTCTTCACAATCCATATACTCATTGTAAAGGGGAATGATGCTTTCTTGAATTTGAACTCTTCGTCACAAAAGTTTTGTTTAGTTTTCTTAATTTTACTTTTGAAAGTTTAGAAGTTAGTTTAATTAACTTTTTTTTACTGCATTCTATTTACCATTCACTCTCTACTTTATATTCAAATTTATCACTTCACTTTTGTAGTTTAAAATTGTATTTTACATTATGATCTTAAGACTTTACTTATAGACATTTCCAACTTCCCTATGGGATCGATATTTACGACTCAATTAGAGCCCTTTATTATTTGAGCGATACATATACTTGCATTATTTTTAGAGAGTTTGACAGTTTAAAGATTTTTAGAAGATAAAACTAATTTCATTGAAGTTATTTTTGTTGGGATTAATTTGCATACTTACTATTGTATCTGCCATGTGTATTTTGTAATATTGAAAAATATTTACAAAATTCACAAGCTAAATCCACCAACATCAAGTTTTTGACACTGTTGTTGGGAAAGTAACAGACAATATTAGTAAGTTATTTTATAATTTGAATTATTTTTATTTTAAACTTAAAAAAAACTAGTGTTTTATAGTTTAGTTTGAGTATTTTCATACTTTAGTGTGTTTGCTTATTTTAATTATTTATTGTGTTTTTTTTATGCATAATGTAAGATTTGAAGATTTAGTACCTCACGATTCTGAGTTAGAATGAAGTATTAGAAAATTTTAAAAACAAGAAAAAGAGATAGATCATATTAACAAAATGACTTGCAATTTGAGTACTGCTGGAAATTAAAATGAACATCATCAGAGACCTTTAAGAGATTGTGCTAATCCTACTGTAGATGAAATTTATTTGAGTATATAAATCCTATTGTAGCTGCTAATTCATTTGAGCTTAAACTTGCTATTATCCAAATGATATAAAATAATTTTTTTGGAAAAACACCAACTGAAGATCCTAATTTAAACTTTGCTAGTTTTCTTAAATTGTGTGCTACTTTTAAACATGATGGAGTGTCGTTAGCACCTGAATCTATTAGAACTTGGGGAGACTTATCACAAAAAAAATTATATAAATATTTCTCACCTTCAAAAACTATTAAGCCTAGAAACAATATTACATCTTTTTGTCAGATTGAAGGAGAATCAATTTATAAAGCTTTAGAAAGATTTAAAGATCTCCTTAGGAAGTGTCCACACCATGTGTTGCAAGATTGGTTAATAATTCAAACTTTTTATAAAGGATTGGTTGGATATCTTAGATCGATAATTGACGTTGGTGCTGGTGGATCATTAATGTCAAAACCATTTGATGAAGCATGTTCTTTAATTGAAGAGATGACTACTAATAATTTTCAATGGCCCTCTAAAAGGGTAAATCCAAATATAGTAGCTAGTATTTATGATTTTGATGCAATATCTATGTTAGCTGCCCAAATAGCTGCTATATCAAAAAAGATAGATCAATATAGAATGAATTATTCTCAGACATCACCTGTGCTTGAGGAAAACTCATTGGGACAAATGATAGAATCTCAATCTTTGTATGAGACCTTAAATGCAATAAATAATCATTCTAATAATCCTTATGCCAATTATTATAATCCTGGTTGGAAGAATCATCCAAATTTTAGTTGGAGTAACAATAACTTTAATGTTACAAATCCGTAATGAGGAAACAACGTTGTGAAACTATTGACAAACTCCAACAATTAAGGAATCCAACTTATAAATCATATTACTCTCCATGTTTTAATAATTTGCAAAGTAAGGAGAAAAAGTTGTCAATGGAAGAATTGATATTACAAATGGAAAGCCAATTACAAAGTCTAGGAGCTTCAATTAGAAACATGGAAAATCCATTGGGATGTATTGCTACTGCACTTAGCAATAGACCTCCAGGAAAGTTGCCTAATAATGTTGAAGTAAATCCTAAAGATCATAACAAAGAGCAAATTAAGGCTATTAAATTGGGAAGTGGAAATGAATTGGAAACCAGAGTTCAAAAAGAAGTGGAAGTGGAAGTCGAAAAAATGAGGTAGAAAATGAAAAATATGGTAAAGATTTTTATTTTGAGTCAGAATGTCCTATTAAACCAATGAAAATCATCGTAGAAAGACCACCACCTCCATTTCCTCAAAGATTGAAGCAAAAAAATAGAGATAACCAATTTTCAAAATTTTTAGAAATATTGATGAAATTAACGACTGTTGAAGCCTTGGAACAAATACCAAGCTATGTGAAGTTTGTGAATGATATACTTAATAAGTAAATGAAGTTTATAGATAATGAGATTGTTGCACTCAGTGAAGAGGAAGAGTCTAATGCTATAATTCAGAAAAAGCTTCCTGAAAAACTCAAAGATCCTGGTAATTTTATTATTCTTTGTGCTATTGGAATTTTTTTTTTGGGAAAAGCTTTATCTGATTTAGGAGTCAGTATTAATCTAATGCCTTTATCAATTTTTAGAAGGTTGGGTTTAGGAGATTTTTCACCTACAACTGTAACTTTTCAGTTAGCTGATCGTTTGATTACCTATCCTAAATGAGTTATGGAAGATGTTTTGGTAAAAGTTGATAAATTTATCTTTCCTGTGGAATTTATTGTATTAGATATGGAGGAAGATAAATAAATTCCTACCATTTTAGGAAGGCCATTTCTTTCCACTCGAAGAGCTTTCATTGATGTGCAAAAAGGAGAACTAACTATGAGAGTTATTGATCAAGAAATTACATTTAATATTGCAAAATTAATGAGATACTCTGCAAAAGAGCTAGAGATTGAATGCTTTAGAATGGATATCAACAAATATTTAAGCCATAAATATTTCAAGAAGACATTTAAAAAGAAATTTGAAACAAAATATGTATAATATGAGAATGAGGTTAAAATTGAAGATGAATCTACGAAATTGAGTAATAAAGATTATGATTATGTTCAGGAAAAAAATGAAATTTTAGATCCTACAGAAAGTAACAAGAATTCAATTTCATCTATCAAGAAACCTCTTAAACTAGAGCTGAAAACACTTCCTACAAATTTAAAGCATGCATTCATATGAGATTTTTCTACATTACCTATTATAGTATCCTTGGAATTAACCGATACATAATAATAATAATTGTTGGAAACTTTGAGAAGATATAAGAAAGCCTTTGGATGGACAGCAGCTGGTATTAAAGAAATCGATCCTTGAATTTATATGCAACATGAACCAAGAGCTGATCCTCAAAGGAGATTCAATCCTATGATGAAAGAAGTTATCAAGAAAGAGATTTTAAAATGTTTAGATGCTGTAATAAGATATCCCATTTTAGACAGTGGTTTGGTGAGTCCAATTCACTGTGTTCCAAAGAAAGGAGGAGTGACTGTAGTGACAAATGAGAATGATGAATTAATACCAACAAGACAAGTCACTGGATGATAGATCTGCATAGATTATAGAAAATTAAATTTGCCACCGGGAATGATCATTTTCCTTTACCATTTTTGGACTAAATGTTAGATAGGCTGGCTAGGCATAGATATTTTTGTTTTCTAGATGGATATACTAGTTATCATCAAATACCTATTGCTCCAAAGGATTAAAAAAAACAACATTTACTAGTCCTTATGGAACTTCTGCTTTTAGGCTAATGCCCTTTGGATTATGTAATGCACCTGCAACATTTTAAATATGTATGATGTCAATTTTTAGTAATTTAATTGAAAAAGGGATTGAAGTCTTTATGGACAATTTTTCTGTATTTGGAACTTCATTTTAAATATTTCTAAATCATTTAGAGAAAGTTCTAGAATGATCTAAAAAGACTAATCTGGTATTAAACTGAGAAAAATGTTAATTTATGGTTGCAGGAGGAATTGTGCTTTGACATAAAATTTTAAAAAAATGACATGGAAGTAGATCATGCAAAAATTCAGGTTATATCAAACCTACCTCCACCTACTACTGTAAGAGGAGTTAGGAGCTTTTTAGGACATGCTGGATTTTATAGGCAATATATGAAAGATTTTTTAGAAATTACAAAGCCTTTATGCCAACTTCTAGAAAAAGATACAAAATTTGACTTTAACCAAGATTGCCTTAAAGCCTTTAAAACTTTAAGAGAAAAATTGATCACTGCTCCTATAATTATTTCACCTGATTGGGAGAAATCTTTTAAATTAGTGTGTGATGCAAGTAATTATGCAATCAGAGATGTATTAGGGTAAATATATGATAAGATTTTTAAAGTCATATACTATGCTAGTAAGACTCTTAATGATGCTCAAATTAACTGTACCACTATTGAAAGAGAGTTATTAGCCATTGTTTATGCTTTTAATAAGTTTAGGTCATATCTGATTGGAGCTAAATGTGTTGTGTATACTGACCACTTGACTATTAAATATTTAATGCAAAAGAAGGATGTGAAACCAAGATTACCTAGATGGTACTTCTAATGCAAGTGTTTATTTTGGTAGTAGTCGATAGGAAAGAGACTGATAATCAAATTGTTGATCATCTATCTAAGCTAGAACATGAAAAAATACTAGATTTAGAAAAAGAAATTAATGAAACTCTTCCTGATGAACAACTTTATGCTGTAAAAGGATGAGAAATATCGTGGTATGCTGATATTATAAATAATATTGTCAGTGGTATTCTGCCATATGGGTTAACAAAACAACAGAAAAAAAATTCATTAATGATGCAAAATCTTATTTTTGGGATGACCCTTATTTGTATAAATAATGCAAAGATTTAATAATGAGACGATGTGTGCCTTACAAAAAAATTCAAGAAATTATCTAAAAATGTCATGATTCTGAATTTGGAGGTCATTTTGGGAATGATAAAACTGTTTATAAAATTTTACAATATGGATTTTTTTGGCCTTCTCTATTTAGAGATGTTAATATATATACATATAAACATGTGATCGGTGTCAGAGAGTAGGTAATATTTCAAACAAAAATGAAATGCCTCCAAATTTTAATTTGGAAATTGAAAATTTTGATGCATGGGGATTGGATTTTATGGGATAATTTATACCTTCATTTAGAAATGTGTATATATTGATTGCAGTGGATTATGTTTCAAAATGGATAGAAGCAATCATTTTACCCTGATGTGATGCTCGGAGTGTTTCAAAATTTTTAATTAAAAATATTTTTATAAGGTATGTAATGCCGAGAGTAATCATTACCGATGGAGGATCACATTTTAGGAATGCAACGATTATAAGATTGGTGGAAAAATATAATATAATGCATAAAATTACAACTGCTTATCATCCTCAGACTAGTGGTTTAACTGAAGTATGTAATCGTGAAATTAAAAGAATTTTAAAAAAAAGTACAAATCCTAATAAAATGATTGGTCTGCTAGACTAGATACTATTATGGGCATGCAAGACAGCTTATAAGACACTTATAGGAATGTGTATAAATTAATTTTTGGGAAGACTTGTCACTTATTAATAGAATTGGAGCATAAAGTTTATTGCTATTAAGGAATTCAATTTCAATTTGAAAGATGATAGCATGAAAAAATTACTGCAATTGAATGAGCTTGAGGAAATTAAGAATGAATCTTAAGATAATGCTCAGATTTATAAGGAAAGAATGAAAGAATGACATGATCAGAAGATAATAAAAAAGGAATTTGAATATGGATATGAAGTTTTATTATATAATATAAGATTGAATTTTTTTCCTGGAAAATTGAAGTCTAGTGGAAAGGGTCATTCATAATTGTAAAAGTCTATCCCTATGGAGCTGTTAATATTGAAGATCCTAAGACTAGAAGGATATTTAAAGTTAATGGGCACAAATTAAAATCATATTTTGATGGTCAAAGACCAGTTTTTAAAGAGACTATAATGTTGGGTCACCTAGAATAAAAACTAGGAAGGTCGGGCTGACGACATTAAACCAAGCGCTTTGTGGGAGGCAACCCATATTTATCGTTGTTTATTTTGTTTTTATGTTCTTGTTCAGAATATTTTACGTATATTAATATGTTTGTGCTTTTATAAATTCTGTGTATTTGAGAAATTTGACATTGAAAAAATAATTAAAAACATCTTTATTTACCTAATTGTATGGAAAAATTAATAATTTATTGGATTGAAATTGAAATGGCAAAATTTTTTGGAACTGGCGCATGATACGCCAGATTGGCACCTGATGCACCATATTTCAGAGAGCTGGTGCATGATGCGCCAAAATTGGCGCATGAAGTGCCGCGATGATGAAAATGACTTAAAACTTTTCAAATGGCTATTTTTGGCGGATTCTTCTCCTTATAACTCCCAAAAACTAATTCCAAAGTCAATTTTAGGGGGGGAAATGAGGGAAGAGTCACTAGTTTTCAATTCCAGTGATGTCCCACTCTAAAAATTATGCTATATTTGGAATTTTCAACTGGAGAAATTTTGTTAGTTTTGATGGACATAATTTACATGATCCTGTTCTTGTGAAGAAGAGGCTAATAAAAGAAAGAGGGTTTGTTAATCAAGGATTCAATGCACCTAATACTCAAGTAGAAGAAATTATTGCACAGAGACGCTGGGAAGTGCTTTGCTACACTACTGCTGCCGTAGTTGTCCCTATGATGAAAGAGTTTTTGCAAATCTTCATTGAATCAACCAAGAAATTGTCTGTGTGTGACGCAGGTTTATGCAATTACTCCTTTAAGAATAAGCGAGATGTTTATGATTGAAAATGTGACCATTTTCCACTACACAAATTTTACCCCTAAGAGAGATAATATGAATGAACTCTATCGATACCTTACGGATGAAGATGCAAATTAAGAAGCCAGAGATGATGGAAATGTAAGTTTTTCTTCATCATTGTTAAATCCTGCTTCTAAAGCGTAGCATTTTTTTATTGCATTTAAATTACCTCCCACTATAAAAATCAATAAGGTAACTAAGGAGAGTGTTATTCTAAACTACTGTATTCAAACTTGAAAACCTATTGATATTGGTGCAATAATTGTGAAATCAATTTTGAGTTTGATTTTTAATGGATCTGCAACTAGATTGGGGCATCCATCCACTAGTTTCCTACCATGCAGTCAATCATAAGTACCTTATGAGAGTTGGGAGAAAGTGTTTCTTCCTTGAAAGCTGATGGATCCAGAAGTCTATTGTAACTGTATTGGAATGGGAGATGTGAATGATATGAATGTACTGCTAGATCAAGAATCCCATAACTTTTCAGCCTTACTTTAGTTCAAACGTGCTTTTGAAAAGGATTAAGAAGATAAAAAAGAGGTACAGAACCTTATGCATGCAATTGGGAATGTTTCTGAAATATTGGATCATCTGGATTAGAGATTGAAGGAACATTTTGAACATATTGGTTGTATTGAAGATGGTTTAGTACGTATGTTCAAGAAACATGCTTGGATTGTAGAAAATTCAACTAATAAATTTTATTATCGACCCTTGTACAATTTGTATGTAGCTTACCATTCTATAGGAGATATCCAAGAGGATGAGAACGAAGAAGATGTTTGAACTTAATTTATGCACGAAATATTTCTTTTAGTACTGCTTATTTATGTTAATGTGTTATGTTGGATTGCATTTAATTTTATTGTTAAACTCTATTTATCTTTGTGTTCAGTATATTGGTGTTTAGATTTCAGTGTTAGGATGTTTTGGTTTGTTTTGGACACTAAATTAGAGTTTGTTGGCTTGAAAAATTGTTAGTTTGTAATAGTGCAGATTTTATATATAAAAGTGAGTTTTGTGTTTTTTGTGAATGTTTGGTGTTAGAGTAATGTTTAAATTTTGATTATAAATGTTCATTTGAGTTAATTAGAGGAGGACGTAAAGAGATATGGAGCAGATTTTTACAGAAAATGAAATTTGGGAAAATTAAGGCGTTGGCACCGAAAGCTTCAAATTGGCTCATGAAGCGTCAGTTTACAGAGAGTTGGTGCATGATGCACCAGATTTGGGGCTAGAAGCAACAAAGTCCCGAAAATGCCAGATTGCCTTAAAAAAATCATAAAACCAAATGGTAAAATTCATTATTATTGCTTGTTCCATCTCCTACCTCTAAAATGTGATCTAGGGCTTCACATTGTGCGTGTTAGAGAAGATTTCGGAGGCCAACGATGTTTGATTTCATCTTCTCTTGGTAAGAGCTTCACTTGAACCTAGAAATTTTTGATTTTCACCATGGATTTTTCCTACATTATGGAAGATATGAAATTTGAGAATTTTGATGAAAAAGCTTGAAGAAAACTCATGGTGAAAAGTTTCTTACCAAATAATTTTACTTGGGAAGTTAGATTTTTTATTTTGTAATTTATTTGGATTTTCTTAGAAATCCCAATGGCTCCACGAGTAAAGAGATAAAGGGCTGCAACCATAAAATCCTATTGAGAAGCATATGATTCAAAGAGTAGAATCATTTGTTGAGTCTAGGACTGGAGGTATTGATAGACCCTCTACATCAGCTGCAGGGGCCTCTACATCTCGCTTTGCTTCACTTGAAAATATTATGGAGTAGCTTTTGATTCAACAAATGGATATTGTTAATAAGCAGAATCAAATTAGAGAAATTGGAGCAAGAAATGCTTATAATGATGATTATAAATGGAGGAGAGTTCAACATGATATAACTTTTGAGGAAGCTATGGTTAGATAACTTAGGGGTGAATACAATGTGGAATTTTCAACTTGCCCCAGCTGATACACCTAAAATTGTATTATTTTTATGCTATATTTTATAATAATATTGCACTTTAAAGGTATGTTTTCTTGTGTTTTTGGTTACAGATACATCAAACTGAAGAATTTGGAGTGATTGGACCAAAAGGAACAAAAATGGGCTAAAATGGAGCAAACCGGAGCAAATCGGGTCCAAACGGGGTACACTAGAGCCATGGGGACCTAAAATGGACACTTAAGTGCCTATGCCCGGTGCTTAAGCACCCAAAATGGTGCTTAGATGCCACCCAGATAGAGAGAAGGGCGCTTAAGCACCCAAAAATGGTGCTTAGCGCCGGAGACTATTTTCAACATATCTTCTAGAATATACGTCGGATTTAGATGATTTTTGAAGCGGTGATTCATGCATCTCTTAGGGAATTCATTGGAAATGAGAAAAGGGACTTTCTAGAATGATTTGAGGCAGTTAGAAGGAGTTTTTAAGAGGCAATTGAGGCACCATTTGGAAGATTCAATGAATTTGGACATTTTTGAAGAGACACTTAAGAATCTCTTGGGAAATTATAAATAAGACATCAAAATATTTTTAAAAGAACTCTTGGACTCATGAATCAATTGGAAGAGGAGAAGAAGACTTGGAGAAGCAGAAGGCTTGGGCGTGAGCCCCAAGTGGGGCGGCAAGGTGAGAGAGAAAGAGAGAGAGTGAGAGATTTCTTCTTTTCTTTTAACTTTATTCTTAGAGAGGATTATAAGGAGATTGCTTTTGCTATACAAGGAGAGTTTGATTTCCATCTAAGATAAGCATTTTCATTGTATTTTGATTTGAATCTAGTACCTTTTTTCATATGGTTTCAAAGTCTTGTTCAACAAAAAGTTCTTGTTGTTTCTCCATGTGTAGTGAGTAGTTTTCCTTACTCTTCCCTCTTGTAATGAATTAGTATGCATGTGTAGGATATAGAATTTAGTAGAGTGAGAATATATTGGATAACTTTTACTTTTTTCTTCATTCACATATAAACTTCATCTCAACTTGCATATTAAAATCTGTTGTGAGAATATGTAAGATCCGGGATGATATTGTCTTAATCAACTGTGGTAGAATCACATGAGATTGTATGAAAGAGAATGTAATACATATGGTTGAGTGCAAATAAATAGGGAAATAATCTTTAATGGGTGTAGAATTAGAGAACTTTATAATGTCAGACTAAAGCTCCCTAATTTGTATATTATTTTGGGTTTTGATGCGATATGTTAGCCTTCAGATGGAGGGATAAGAGGGAACTCTAGAGTGAGAGTTAGTATCTTTCTTGCCTAGCCCGTCTTCAGAACTATTCAAACTTTTGATTAACCAATGATATTTATAGCATCTCTAGTAAGGGAAAAGAATATAATTGCTCCTATTTGTCATAATTTCTCTCACTACTTGGTTTACTTTTACGCATGTCACTAATTTCATTACACGAGGAAGAGCACTTTTAATATATTAAACCCTACTTTCTGATTTTCACTAAGTATTTTAGTTAGGGGCAAAAGTAGTATTGTAGTGATAATTGTAGGATATAATCAAAACCAAACCTTAATCAACTTTCCAAGTTAGGGCATGTTATGCTAGACTAGAACTTCTCTCGAAAGCTGCCGTGATTAACCTCAATCTCCGTGGGATCGATATTCGGGGCTTAATCAGAAAGCTCTATATTACTTGATAACGATACATATACTTGCATAGAATCCTTACAAATATAATTGAAATCTTACTTTGCTTGGGATCAAGTTTTTGGTGCCATTACTGGAGATTAAAATCTTTAAGTAGTGGTATCAACTTCATAAGTCCTTACATATAAAAAATATCGGGATCAAGTTTTTGGCACCGTTGCCAAGGATCAAATGGTTGATCTTGACTTTTAGGAGAATTTTAGTTGAAGTAATTAAGCTTAGACTTGGAAAACTGTAGTGTCATAAAAATTATTTTTGTGTGAAAAGTGTTTTGTTTTTGTATGAAAAAGTGTTGTGAAAAAACTGTTTGTGTGAAAAATAAGGTGTTTGTGAAAATATTTTATTATGTTGAACATATTTTTTGTTTTATTTGTTTAATTGTTAATGTATTGTCTGTTGTGTTTCGATGCGAAATAATGAATCTGTAGGACTTGTGCCTTACAATTCTGAGTTAGAAAAAAGGAAAAAAAAATTAAAAAAATAGAAAGAACTTGAAAAACTAGAAATGAAAATGGAAAAAATTCAAAATAATAACTTGGAAAATCATCATAAATCATTGAGAGATTATATAAATCCTATGACAGATGAAATTCACTCAAGTATACAAACCTCTGTCGTAGAATCTGACTCGTTTGAACTAAATCCAACGATTATCCAACTGGTGCAGAACAACTAGTTTGGGGGAACTCCTTCAAAGGATCCCTATTTACACTTATCACATTTTATAGAACTTTGTGCTACATTTCATAGTAACAGCATGTTAGACAATACCGTTAGACTAAGGCTTTTTCCTTTCTCACTTAGGGATAAGGCTAAACTATGGTTATACTCATTAGCACCTGGCTCTATTAAAAATTCCTAGCAAAGTATTTTCCACCTTTAAGGACAACTAAACTTAGAAATGATATTATTTCATTTTGTCAATATGAAGGGGAATCAATATATGAAGCCTGGGAAAGATTTAAGGAACTCCTACAAAAGTGTCCGCACCATACTCTATGCGATCGATTAATCATTCAAACTTTTTTACAATGGGTTAGTAGGATCCCTTATATCTATAATTGACACTGCCACTGATGTGTCATTAATGTCAAAACCATTTGAAGAAGCATATGCGTTAATTGAAGAAATTACAACAAGTGAATTTAAATGGCCCTCTGCAAGGGTAAATCCTAAAAAGGTATCCAGTGTTCATGATACAAATGTGTTTGCAATTCTTGCATCTTAGGTTGCTGCAATATCAAGGAAGTTAGACCAATTTGGAATGAAGCAGCCTCAATTTACTCCAATAAGTGAGGAAATTTCATTAGGACATATGATTGATTCTAAGTTATCATATGAGACTTTAAATACCATAAACAAACCATATTCTAACTTTTACAACCCAGGTTGGAAGAATCATTCTAATTTTAATTGGCATCATACTACTATGGTTGGAAACCAACAATGAGAAAATAATCATGCAAATCCTAATGATAGTCAGGGGAACACAAACTATAAACCTTCATATCCACTGGACTCTAACAATGATCAACAATTTGAGGATAAGAAGATGTCTATAAAATAAGTGGTCTTGCAAATGAGAAACCAGTTGTAAAGTCAAAATGCTGCGATTAGAAACATAGAGAATCAACTTAGAATTATTAATTCACTTTACAACAAGGAACACTTCCTAGCAACACTGTTTTCAACGCTAAAGAGAAAAATGATGAAAAAATAGATGCTGTCAAATTAAGAAGTAGAAGAGAGATAGAGGACGTGGTTAGAAAAGAGAAAGAAGTTGTGAGAGAAACAAAAGAAACTAAAAGACCTAAATAACATGTTTTTAAGGATCTGGAAAATTTAATATCTCTAACTAAAATCAATTTAGAAAGACCACCACCTCCATTTCCTCAAAGACCTAGATAGTATGATTTGGATAAACAATTTTCAAAGTTCATGGAAGTACTTAAGAAGTGAACGATAAATATTCCTTTTGCTGAAGCTTTGGAACATATGTTAAGTTATGCAAAATTTATGAAGGAGATATTAAACAAGAAAATGAAATTTGGGGATTACAAGACAGTTGCACTAAGTGAGGAGTGCAATGCTATATTTCAGAAAAAGCTTCCTAAGAAACTTAAGGATCCTTCTAGCTTAACAATTCCTTGTGTATTTGGAGAAAGATTATGTGGAAAAGCTTTATGTGATTTAGCATCAAGAATTAATGTGATGCCTCTATCAATATTTAGAAGGTTAGGTTTAGCCGATATTTCTCTCACTACTGTAACCCTTCAGTTAACTGATCAATCTATCTTTTATCCAAAAGGTTTTATAGAAGATGTGCTTGTTAAAGTTGATATGGAGGAAGATAAAGAAAATCCAATTATTTTAGGGAAACCTTTTCTTATTATTGGACAAGTTATGATAGATGCATAAAAAGGAGAGTTGATTATGAATATTAATGACCATGAAGCCACTTCTGATGTTTTAAAGGCTATGAAGTATCCAACTAAGAGAAAAGATAATGACTGTTTTCAGATGAGTAATATTGATTATCGAAGTAAAGACCATTTCCAAAAAAGTTTTGAGAGTAAGTTAACATATGAGATCAAAATGGACTTTCATGATGAGTTGAAAACATTGTTTAAAGAAGACTGCATGTATGTTTAGGAGAGGTGCAAAATGATGGATGTTACTAATATTAGTAAACTTTGAATTCCATATATTAAAAAATCTCATGAACTTAAGATGAATGTACCCTAAAAAATTTTAAGGCCTACCTATTTAGGGAATTCATCTACACCACCAGTCTTTTTATCTTCATATTCGATTCAATCACAAGAAGAGCCTGAATTGAATGATGAAATCAATAAAATATCTCCTAAGAAAGAGTTATTCAAAATCACTGAATGTCATACTCCATGGTATACAGACAAAATGAATGAGATTCTGATGCTAGGGAAGCCAGAGTAAACATTGGATACATCAAGTAGTCGATGTAGACCAAGCACTTCATGGGAGGCAACCCATGGTTATCTTTGTTTTTTGTTTAGTGTGATTGTTGTTATGTTGGATTGGATATTAGTGAGATGTAGGACTTTGATCCATGTTTGATGTGTAAGAGTGGATTGGATTAATGTTGTGAGGTAATTCCTTCATCATGACTAGATTTGTATATGATTTTTGGTAATAGCAGGTTGACAAGTCTGTTACGACTTAGTTCTCAATTGGAGCTAAGCATTACGTCTAAGCATGTAGAGTTTGGACATGAACCACTCCATGTCAACTCTATTACTTTTTTTATCTAACTTTGTCTTCACTGAGTAAGGTCATGAACTTACTTAGTGAACAACATCTGGATGAACTTCATTATTTTTATTTATTAGAGTGTGTATAACTTAGACTTAGAGTAACCCTAAAATTGGCAACACATGAGGGAATTCTGGTCCATGGGTGATAAACATATAAAGTTTTATAATAAACACATATTATTAGTTTAGTTTCTTTCGTTAGAATTTGAAATTAAGGAGGGGAAATGTGAGTAGAAGGGAGTAACCTCAGTTGTTGTTTGTTTATGAATCTGTGAGTCTATGTATTGGAGTTTGTTTGTCTATGTTTGTCAGTCAAGTTAAATGAGTCATTGGAGATGACAAAACTTATCTTAATATCTTAAACTTATTAGCATCTAGTGATTCCCTTATAAAGTTTAAAATGTGTTTCTATTTAATCTTCAGTTTCTACCTGTTCTACTATTTAAAATTCCTTTATAGTGTTATGTCAAGCATGTTTAGGCTAGATTTACTTTCTACTGTAATATTCTACCATTTGTTATTTGTTGATATTTTTGTAGGATGTGTAGTAAACTGTAAAAGTGTTCTTTCCCTGCCGCATATTTTTGTACTTCATTGTTACACATGTTTGAGCTTAAGTTTGGGGGGGG
>JXCR01145774.1:313485-364907 GCA_002079205.1 Phalaenopsis hybrid cultivar
AGAGAGAGAGAGAGAGAGAGAGAGAGAGAGAAAGTCAAAGGTTTGAAGATTTTCTTCAAGGATTGTAAGAGGAGAGGAAATGTGAGAGATTTCTTCTTCATTACACTTGTAAGAGAGAATTGAGAGTGCTTGTAAGGAGAGAAAGGATAGAAGAGAACTTCTAAGGATTTGCTTGGGAAGGATTGTGAGATAAGTTGTGTCTTTTTTTTTTCTTTTGCTTTGTAAACTTATTTTTATATATGAAGTCCATGTTTTGTTGTATCCTTCTCAAGAATTCTGAGTAATCTTCTTTATCATTCTCCCTACATTGAGATATGTATTTTTGTGAAGAATTGATTTTATTTTATACAGTTTTAAATATCAATAATTTGTGATGATTTGAACTCCGATCTTCCTTTACTTTTTGATCTAGCCAATTGAATTGTCAAAATATGTTGAGAAACATATGTTTAGAAAGGGGTATGATTTCTACAATATTGTGAGAATCACAGTTGATTTTATGGGAGAAGATGTCATTCATGGAGTTGAGTGCAAATAAATAGGGAAATATACTTTGTTGGATGTAGAGTTAGAGATTTTAAGGCAATATATTAAAATCCCCAATTTGATCCAATTGATTGGAAACTAATGCAAGATTGCTAACTCTCAAGTGAGGGAGTAGTGGGAGCTCTGAAGTGGCAGCCGATATCCTCCCAGCCTAACCACAGAATTTAGGACCTAACTCTGGATTGGTTAATGTTCTTTATGCACTCTGAAGAGAGTAAAGAATATGATTGCTCCTATTTGACACAAAACAATATATATATATATATNAAATTTGGAATATTTTATTTTGGAGTCCAAAGAAGGAGATACTAGAGGAGAAAATTTCGATGACTTCCAAGCTATCCTATTATTTGGCTTCAATTTAGAAGAAATTATTAAGATATTTCATCCTGCAATTTTTATTAGGAACCAAGCTCCTCGTTGTAGCAGAGTTCAAGTTTTCTAGGTCATTTGGTTATAATGTCAAATCAGATAACCCTNCTAGCATTCATTAAACTCATTTTAAATTATCTTTGTTACTTTAATTTTTATTGAATATTGTGATTTATGTTATTATCATAAGAATTTCCATCTTCCAAACTAAGACTTCATAGTAGTAATATAGAATTAGCCTTAAGGGATTTCTTACTGTGCTTCTCTGTGGGATCGATATTGAGGTTTTTAAAGAAAGTTCTAAATTACATGAAGTGATATATTAAATACTAAGTTTACTAAACTTGCGTAGAACCACAAGTGTGTGAACTATTTTATATATTTTATATAACATTTTGATTTTGTACATTAAATACTTAATATAAATTGGGTCAAGATTTTGGCCATATTTTTGGAAGCTAAATTACTGTGTAAATTTGGGTCGAGTCGACTTTTTGGCACTATTACCAGAGATTTAAATTGACATAAAACACACAGAAAGATAGCACACACTAGGGGCACATCAAGTTTTTGGCACCGTTGCCAGAGAAGCTTCGGTAAGAACTTTAGGAGAATTTTAGTTAAAACTGTAAGACTTAGATTTGGAATTTATAGTATTATTATTTAGTGTGTCTAATCATTATATGTTTATTTTTAAAGAAAATCCAAAATATCAAAAACTATTATTTTGATATATGTCCTATTAGTTAAGTCTTTAGATTTGTATGCGTAGTTTAAGAGCTGGAGACCTTAAATTTAACAAGTCAAACTTGAAGGAACTTTTTGGTTGAGTTTTAGTTTTTTCTTCTTTAGTAGCTTAGGGTCTACCCATAGGACATTCCTGTTGACTATTCCTAGAGGAATATAAAAGGAACCCTCGCAATTAGAAATTCTAAACCCTTCTTTGCTCAACTTGGAGTTCCACATATTTGTCCTAACCTCTAACACTTAGTAGGTGGGGTCAGCATGGAGGAGCTCAAGGGGAGTCCCTCATAGGATGGTCAGACCTTAGGACTAACCCTGGGTGATTTGGTTTTGGTGCAGCTAACTTGCACACACTACACTCTCTCACATACCCTAAACCCTAAAATCCCTTATGTTGGTCTCTTGACCTATTTGGAAAGCTCATGTGGATGACCCTACAACCCTAGTCTTTGGCTAAGAGGGTTAGAACCAACATATTGAACATCCAAAATGAATCCTTATATGGCTCCTATTGGTTTGGCATGGCTTCATGGCTTGTTGGCCCATTTTAGCCCAAAACCACCAAATTATCAAAATACCCCTACAACCTTAATTTTTGCCAAAAATCTCAAAATTACCTAAAATACCAAAAATTTTCCAAATATCTCAAACCCCTCACCACTACCTAAATAGTTCAAAATTACCAAATTTCCAAAATACCTCCAAAAATTGACAAAATTACCAAAATGCCTCTCATGACATAAAAATTCCAAAAATTCCCAAAAATTTCAAAGCCATCCCAAATATTCCCAATTTCAAATTTTGGTCATCAATTTGACCAATTTTACCCAATTTGCCCAAAATCCTCAATTCGCCCTTAAATGCCCAAATGTCATCAATTTAACCCCAATTTTGGCCCAATTGACCCCAATCTTGCCCAAGTTCAATTTCAAATCAAAATTCAGCACTCTCAATCCTAATATAAATAGAATTCAAGCCCAATTTTACCCAAATTAAAAAGCCCCAATTTTGACCATATGTCTAAATTCCCCAAACGAACCTCCCAATTCAAATCAAAATTTCTTGAAATTTTTACCAAGGCTTCATGACATATTCTTACATCAAACTAAAAATTCAATTAGCACAAATTTTAGCCAAAATTCAATTTCAATTTCAAAAGCCCAAATCCTTAAGTCATTCCAAAAAGCCCAAATCAAAAAGCCCACATGACAAATTTTATCCCCATCATTCATTTAATCAAAATCATCCCCTAAGTCTCAAATTCATGATCAAACTGTTCTATATTTCTTATCATGTCAAACTTCACCAAAAATACCAAATAAATCCAAAATCCCTTTTCATGAAAGTTGACTAAGCCAAAGGGAAGCCATGAAGCCACTCTCAAGCCATGGGTGAGCCATGAGAGCCATGCCACATCACCATACTATTAGTGGAAAGAGGCCAAGCTACTTTCAAATATCCTTAAGATTCTCTTAACCCCTCCCATGAATCACCTAAACCCCATACTTAACCAATTTACTTTGATAGGGACCTTACCAATGATTAAGTTTAACCATCTGATTTCCCTTAATATCCAAGCCAACCTTGGTGGGTTGAACCTAACCCAAATCCATGACTTGACTCAATTTGACCCTAAGTATCTCTTTTCATATTCCATTTTAATTCAATGACTTTAGACATGGCCAACCCCAATTGACTTCACAAAACCCAAGCCCTGACCTCCCTGAGTCAGATAGTGACCCCTCCCTAGCCGACCAGCCACCTTGGCTGCCAGAAAAGCCATGACCAAGTGTTCCCCCATTGCTAAAACTCAAAATTAAACCCATCCAATCTATCTCACCTCAAATGGATTTTTGCATCTTGTTGTAATTCACATAAGTAACCTAAAGCACTCACCAATTGCCTCTGGTGGTCTCTCCTTCCCCCTCTATTTAAACCCACCCTTCATGGCCAAATGGAGAGAGCTTGAAATTCCTTGGAGAGACTCTGCCAAATTGCTTCTAGAGCTTCCTTAAGACCTTTTGAGTTCAATCCAACCATCCATAGCCACTCAATTCCACACTCAAGCTCAGTTTTGGAGCTCAATCCCTAGGCCAAAATAGGACATCCTCCAAACCTCAACTAAATTCAAATTAATTGCACCCACATCTTCCCCATAGTGAGAGAGGAAGATCCTCCACAAAAGCCCCATCATCAGAGCATTCTAAGATGGACTTTGATCAACACCCCAAATCGGCCTTTGTTGATTTCATATCTAGGCAATTCAGCACAGCGTGAGGCTCCATCTCAAGGCTCTTTGGACCCTCACAAAGCTTCCACAAGCATCCAATTGAGGCTTCCCCTCTTGGACCAAGGTATTTAAACTTAACCCTAAACCAAGCTTCATTTCAATCTCCATGAGCATATAGTTGATTTAAGGGTTGATTAACCGTGTGGATATGTTCTCCTAGTCAAGATGAGTCTATAGGAACAAACCACACTCAATTTGGTTAAGTATTGAGAGAGATATTAAGCCTAGAAGTTGGACGGCTCTTGGGCTAGGGCTTTGGGGTTGATGAAGGAGCACTGTTGGATGGCGTGTGTATCAGACCAACGGATAATATTGCGATGGAAGGGTGGACAGTTTGAAAAGGTGCGTTGATAAGGTAGACGTGTGGACAGCGGCCTCGAATGGGAGCGCGCTGCTTGGAGCTTCATAGCCATCATAGGATTGTGTGGCGTTGCGTCACTTAATTAGAAAAATAGAGATTTAAATAATTTATTTAACCTCTATAACTACAAAAGTTCCTAACTTTTTATAGAAAAATCATAAAACTAAAATAAAAATACCCACTTGCTTAGTGAACAGTGGAGAACAATGTCAAAATGTTTTCATAACCATTTGATGCATGTATAATTTTTATGTAATTAAATGGTTTTCTCCTTATTGTTATTTTCCATTTGCATTGAAAATTTACCATGACTTGATTTTTGGGGTTTTGATTCTACATGTTATGAAGATGCTTTCCCTGATTTTTTTCAAAATTAGGGTAATCTTTAGGCATAGATATCGAATTTTAAAGTTAATGGTCTTTATTTTGGTATAAAAATTATAATAATTAAAATACTCATTAGAAAAATACAAATTTTTTATTTGATAGTTTCACTGTAGTTATAGGATCTTAGGGAAAAAATAAACTTAATTTAACTCATTAAAAATAATCCTAAATGTCATTAACCCTAAAAATTAAAAGAAAATTAATTTGGAGTAATTATAAATTTAAATGACACAAAAACTTATCCACACTATAATTTAATGTTAGAGGAGCTTCCCATAAAAATTTTAAGTCAATTGAAGTTAATTTGACCACTCAAATGGACTAATTAAGTGAAATCACATTTTCAACACTAAAATAATTACAATAATTAAAATACAACTCGAAAAAATTGCCAAATTAGTTTTGGAAGCTCTTTATTACCAGAGAAACTTAAGAAAAATAAAATTGGAATTAAAATAAATACTTCATTTTTTAGCATTTAAATAATTAAAATTAACTAAAAATCATAAATATTGCAAAATTATAAAAGCACACTAAGATATCACATTTGGATTCCTGATCACTTGGAACCAACCAAAATAATTTTCCTAATTTTTTAAGTCAAGATATTAATTTTAAAAGCTTAAAAATGAATTTTCTCTAATTTTTCACAAAAAAATAATTCTAATAATTAAAATATAAATCACAAAAATCTAAAATTTCTTTCTTTGGGTTCCCTGAACTCATAGAAATTTAATAAAAATATAAAACTAAATTTTCTGTTCAATTATTATTTTATATTTAATTAATACTCAATAGCAACAAATAATTTTAATAAATAAATTAAATCTCTAAAAAACATGAAAATTGGACCAAGTGGTCTTCTAACATAGTTGTACTTCCAATAATTTTCTTAGGGATAGAAGTCTTATTTTGTTTGAGTTATTAAATTTTCATTAAAAACCCCTTGTTTCTACATTAAAAATCAATATAAAAATTAAATAATTCAGAAAAGTCACATTTTCTCCTCTGATGTTTTAACTAACCCATGAGTGAGGTAACATAAAACTTTCAAGTTATTTGAGTCGAAGTTAATGAATTATAGGGAATTGAAGCCTTAGGGGGCAAAAGGGTAATTTTGGAATTCATGGCTTAATTAATATTTAGGCTTAACCAAAAGGGCTATTGGGCAATAAATGATCATAATTGATATATTTTGATGACTGAAATATAAAAGGGATAAGTGGCAGTAACCAATCTCATTTTGATCTTCTAAAGGATAAATTTGTAATTTCTTAAAATTAATGAAATTTGGAAGAGTATTTAAATAAGGAGATATTAAGGTGAGGGTTTGATTTTGAAGACCATAACTCAATAATTAGAAGCCCCCAATTAATAATTTTAAAATGATTTATAATTCATGATAAGGATTAAGAATATAAATATAGAAAAAATCATTTTTCTTGAAATTGCAAATCTATCCATTAAACCTTAAGGGATTAGTAGTGAACTAGGCTTAATCAAAATTTTGTTAGTGGGGTTTAGAAGACAAATTATAATTAATTTAAAACCTTCTAAAACACTACAAGCCCATTCTTTAAAATTCAAATTAATTAATTAAGTCGAGTTGTCCCCAAGGGCCTTTACCCATATAATTCATGGGGGGATATCTATTATTTTATATTTAATTAATACTCAAAGCAACAAATAATTTTAATAAATAAATTAAATCTCTAAAAAAAATGAAAATTGGACCAAGTGGTCCTCTAACCTAGTTGTACTTCCAATAATTAATATTTTTTTTCCTATGATGTTTTAATTAACCCATGAGTGAGGTAACATAAAATTTTCAAGTCATTTGAGTCGAATTTAATGAATTATAGGGTATTGAAGTCTTAGGGGGTAAAAGGGTAAGTTTGGAATTCATGGCTTAATTAATATTTAGGCTTAATCAAAAGGGCTAAATGGGCAATAAATGATCATAATTGATATATTTGATGACTGAAATATAAAAGAGATAAGTGGCAGCAGTCAATCTCATTTTGATCTTTTAAAGGATAAATTTATAATTTCTTAAAATTAATGAAATTTATAAGAGTATCTAAATAAGGAGATATTAAGGTGAGGGGTTTGATTTTGAAAGATCATAACTCAATGATTAGAAGCACCCAATTAATAGTTTTAAAATGATTTATAATTCATGATAAGGATTAAGAATATAAATATTGAAAAAAATCATTTTCTTGAAATTGCAAATCTACCCATTAAACTTTAAGGGCTTAGTAGTGAACTAGGCTTAATCAAAATTTTGTTTAATGGGGTTTAGAAAATAACTTATAATTAACTTAAAACCTTCCAAAACACTACAAGCCTATTCTTTAAAATTCAAATTAATTAATTAAGTCGAGTTATCCCCAAGGGCCTTTACCCATATAATTCATGGGGGGATATCAAGTGATAATTACCCCATTTAAGAGATAATCAAAACATCAAATTTCACTGAGCATAAGTGTATTAACTAGATAAACTATATAGAAAATATAATAAGGACAAAATGAACTCATGATAGTTCTGGGAATATGAAATGACCATGGTATTACCAAAGTCTTCTTCATGATTCTTTGGAAATCTTGAAGAATTTCTGGACTTATTATGATTTGCTTAATAGAATCATCCTCAAAATTTGAAACCACCAAGATATGACATAGGATCTGGTAGGCTTGCCTAAAATTTGTATTTTCTACTTTCCTTATAAGTATGCTTTAATTTTTGCATATATATATATATATATATATATTTAATCTTGAAGGCTTTCTGGACTTATTATGATTTTTGCATATTATAAGTATGCTTTAATCTTGAAGGCTTTCCTTATAACGAGAAGACTCGCCAGGTACATTTTTTTAATTATTGCATTTACTTTTCTATACTTCTTGTCTCGAGCTTGTATGTCAAACAACAATGTCACCCTGCATGAAAATCAAAACTGTTCGGATAGCAGTAAAACTAAAATCAAAATTAAAAGTGACCAAGATAAAATTCACTGCTACAACATTCAAAATATAAGACAACTCAAAATTTAATCACAAGCATCACAGCACAACAGTTGCAACTAAATTAAAATGTCTATATCTGATGATTTGGAATCCCTCAGAGGAGGTAACCTAACGTTGCTAACGAGAATTCCCACAATCTAAAAGGAAGTATGGAACTTGTTGAGTTGAGTTTAGTAAATACATTTATAATAATTGAATCCGCAAGAAAATAATGGTGCTAGAATGAGGGAACCATAGGATCCTAACCGGTGTTGCTCTAATCAACTAATATGCCCCATAATATTTAAAGAACTATGACCATAGGAACATTTGATTTGACATTTTGACTTGGCATACTAGAAATGTTAAACTGGTCATGACAAGGAGCTTGGATCTAGCATTGTGGGTAGCACGTCCATCTTCAACAACAAAACTTGTCTACACCAGCTAAACCATTCATTCCTTAGAATTAAACAACAATCCATAGGACTTCAAGATTGTTGCTTATGCAACATAAATCCTCAATTTATCTGTAGGCCTTTGAATAGCCTTGTTATACAATATAAGACCTAACTCATCATAGGATTCTGAGGCTGTCCTTCATCACGACCTAAATTCTCATATCTTCTAGGCTGTTTTTGTGATCGTCTCACACGAATATAAGCCCTAATTAATAAATTGGCAACATGGAACATTTAAATATTTATCCTCTAAATTGAAGCCAAACCAAAGGATAGACTGGGATGTCACCAAGGTTCTCATCCGGATCTGTGACATCCCCCAGTTCTTCTTCCTTTGGATTCCAAAATAAAATGTTCCAAATTCGAGTCATTCTCCTTTCACACCTCTTTGTCTGATTTCGTTGAAAAGTCCTAATCCTTTGATCTCTTTGAAGATAATATCCCTTGATTTTGTTGAGAGTTTTCTTAGGTGACTCCGGATATCTAAGATGTAATTAACTATAGGGACTTGCCCTTATAGGAAGCTTTTTCGAACCCAGCTTAACATAAACCCTATTTAATTCTTCGTATTAAATAGGAAAAATTATTAGTCAACAAAAAACGGTTTCGCAGACCAAACGAATGTCATACAATTTTTTGTTTATTAAACTGAGCCTTCACGAGTAAGTAATTATCTATCCCTCGACATAGGTACATTACTTGCGGTATTAGGCTCGTTTATTTAAATTACTGGGGATATGAGATCGATTAGGCTTCAAAATTTAAAATACTATTTTATATAAATTATATGTATTAAATTAAATTAAAACGAGTGTTGGGATATCCATCCTAGCAGCCGACAACTCAATAACTCCTCAACCAAAATAGTGTCGACAACTTCTGGCGACTCCGCTGGGGACTAGCTTCTCTCTCTATTTAAATCAAGGAATCTTATCTTCATACATCGGTAATGTGTCCATTTCTCTTATGGACCAAATTACCTTTCTTTCGTTTGCATGCTTCACCCATTTCTTTCTCGGGGAAGTACGACCAACTCTTTTGGACTTCAGGACCGTCTGTTCAAGCATTTTTGTACAAAGAGGTTCAGGAGTTCATTAGGACTTTATTTTTGTGTGGGGTTGGACCTCCAATAGGTGTATTGGTGGACTAGTTTAGCCCGGGCATTGTGCGTTGAAGATTCAGTCCCACACTGGGCCTTAGCCCAATTGGTCGAACAACAAGTTCAAGAGGCCTTAGCCCAATCTAAGGGTGTTGCATTGATTTCAAGGGGTAGACCTTACCCGAAGGAGTTTGATGTCATACCCTACCTCAAGGGTTTTATGTCACTGAACTTCAATATATTCGATGAAACTTGGAATCCCAGACAACATATAGTACATTTCTGAGCTAGTTGTGGCAACACAGGAGGCAATGAAGCCTTACTCTTCTGACAGTTAGTTAGCAGCCTATTAGGGATTGCTTTTGATTGGTATGTTGAGCTACCTAACGGATTAGTTAAGACGTTAACCGAATTAGAGCAGTTGTTCGTAAAGAGATTTATTGGAGCTCTACACCATGTTTCTATTTGAGATCTCGTAGTGGAGAAGCAAAGACCTAACGAGACTCTAACGGACTATATCTTGAGGTGGAGAAACATTAACATGAAATGTGAACCACAACTACGGGAAAAACATGCAAATGAGATTTTACTTAACAGCATACATTGGCCAGTAGCTTTCATGCTCAAGGGACTCACCATCAAGTCCTTCGAGAAATTGCTAAGCAAAGCTTGTAGTTTACAAAAGGAAATTAAACATCTAGATTCTTAGGAGAAAGCAGAGAAATCCATGATAACCAGAGCATTCGAGAAGAGGTTTGGGATGGTGGCAACAGTCGATAAGGCGAAGCAGCGAATAAAGATACAGACAGAGCATTCTCACAAAAGTTCCCAACAAATGTTAAAGCATGCTCAGCAACAAACACAATAGTATGGACAGTCTAGCCAACAGTCATGTCAAGGAGGATCGTGCCGAGTAGAAGGTAGAATGGGTCCAATTCTGTCAAATCAAAGGAGAAGAGTTTATTCTTTCAAAGATGAGGTTGTGCCAAAGATGTTAAGGAACTTAATGAAAATGACAGAGTTCAGATTGCCAGAACTGAAGAAGCTGGAAGAAGTTAACAAGAAAGAATATCCCAATTTTTTCCCCTACCACGGGATGTTGAGACATTCGATAGAAGGCTGTTTTATATTCAAGGTTTGGCTTGAAAGAAATTATAAAGAAGGAAATATAATGATCCCGAAGAAATTTTTGAAAGATCCTTAAAAGGGTTCTGTGAATATGATTTTGGTCGAGCCAGTTATCCCGATAGATCCATATGTAGAAAAAGACGGATGGAGCACAATTTGGAGCAAGTCATCCAAGAAAATACTGTATCATATTCGGACTACTTCAGTTCAGGCAGCCATTCAGAGTCTAAAACCTGCTCAACCACGTTGGAGATTTTGCTAGAGAAGTTTCCGCAACCAGAAGAGAAGAAAAAGAGCGACATCGTGAAGATCGATAGCATGGGGGGTAGGATAGGGGCTGACTCTAATAGATTGGTTGCTTGGATTTGGGAAAGAAAATCCTCGAACTCCTGACCATGTATGATTATCTTTTTGCCCTACCGGGGTATTATGATTTCAGCTACATTTTGACTATTTCCAATGATAACATAACTGACTTTGTTCAATCTAACTTCGATCAAGATTCCCAAATTGATCCTCAAATCATACTTGTGTTCGATAAACTTGTTAATGAGAATGAAAAAGACATCGACAATACCTATTACGATAACATCGAGAGTGAGGAGCCTGTCCTCGAGTTCCATAGTGCACTACTTGTCATTAACTTGGATTTCTCTGACGATGAAGAAGGAATACTCAAAATTTTGCCTACAACATCTCAGGAAGAAGAAATAACAAAAGTAGATCTAAGGAGTAGGAAAATATTACCCCCAAGGTCAGCTCTAGTGGATAAAGCAAATCAAATAGTCACTCGAGAAGAGCTACCTCCACCTCTGCTAGTGGAAGAGCCACATAACTAAGTGAAAATCAGAGGATTATACAAGGTCAATTATAACGTGCTAGCTCATCTTAGGAGGTTGTTGGCCAAACTAAGCATTTACGACGCTCTAATTTTGTGAAAGGATATGAGAGTCTCTGCTGATAGCCTTGCTTGACTCAGAGATTTTCTTAGCTCAGTTGGCCAGCACATCCTCGAATGAAGTTTGTTCATTAAAGGAACAGTGTGAGATAACATTTAAGGATGAAGACTTGTTGCTCCGTACCACTGACCATAACCAACCACTCCACATCTCCATTAACATCGAGAGATTTGTATTGTTGTCGGCACTATTTTTGGTGTGGAGTTTGCCCGTAAGAAGCTGTCGGTCATCGGAATTGAAATCTCNTGAGGTATTAAATTCCTTAATAACCTTGAATTTTCCCTATAGGGCAACCGCTCACATAAGTATCAAAATGAAATGTTAAGTGACTATTTGATTTTCTTATTCTTGAGGTAATTAAGTTTTAATTTGATCTTGGGATGATTAATAGAACAATTTGATAAGTTTAAATTGGACTCAGAACATTTCAAGGGATTTCTAAAGCGGTTCAAGGTCATCCTCCGAACACTTTGGAATTTCTTGGATTTTTTAAAGGACAAATTAAACTTGTTATTATTTGTTCTAAGAAATCATCCACTAAAATCTTTCAGCAGGAATGCCGAGAAGGGGACATGTACTCTTTTAAATTATTTCATTTACCTTTCTGTATTTCCTATCTCGAGCTTGCATGTTAAACAACGATGTCAACCTGCATGAAAATCAAAACTGTTAGGATAGCCACAAAATCAAAGTCAACTCCAAAACCAAAACTAAAATTAAACAAGATAAAATTCACCGCCACAACATTCAAAATATAAAACAAATTAAAATTTAATCACAAACATCACAAAAATCAAAATTGCAACTAAATTAAGATGGCTCTATCAGATGATCCGGAATCTCTCGGAGGAGGTAACCTATGGTTGCTAGCAAAGCTTCTCACGGTCTAAATGAGATTATGATACTCATTAAGTCGAGTTTAGTAAATTCATTTGGATTAAGTTAATCCAATAGAAAATAGTGGTGCCAGAATAACGGAACCGTAGGATCCTAACTGGTGTCTCTCTATTCAAATTTAATATCTCCCATAAAATTTAAAGGACTACAACCATAAGACCAACTGATTTAACATCATAACTTGACACCATTGAAATCTCAAACTCGTCATGGCAATGAGCTTGGAGCTAGCATTGTGGGAAGCACGACCATCTTCAACAGTAAAACTTATCTTCCCCAGCTAAACCATCCTTTTGTTAGAAATAAAAAACCAAGTCATAGAATTTCGAGGTTGTTTGCTTAATGCAACATAGCCTTTGTGTAGCTTTGTTATACAATATAACCCCTAATTCGTTTTAAGATTCCAAGGTTGTCGTTCGTTACGACCTAAATTCTCACATCTTCTAGGCTATTTGTTTGATCATTTCACACAAAAGTACTAAATAATTAAAATTTGCAATATGAAACACTTAAATAATTTCTCATCTAAACAGAAGCCAAACAATAGGATAGACTGGGAAGTCACCGAAGTTCTCCTCTGAATCTATGACCCTGGTTTTCTTTCTTTGGACTCTACAACAAAATGCTCCAAATTTGAGTAATTCCCCCTTCACACCTATTTTTCTAATTTCATTAAAAAGTCCTATCCTTTGGCCTCTTTGAAGATAAATTTTCTTGGTTTCTATCGAGAGTTTTCTTAGGGTGACTTTGATTATCTAAGATGTAATTAACTATAGAAAATTACCCTTATAGGAAGCTTTTCTGAACACAGCTTAATATAAATCCTATTTAATTCTTCATATTAAATAGTGGAATACGTAGGCAAATAAAGTGGTTTCGTAGACCAAATGAAGGTCATATATTTCTTAGTTTATTTGATCGAGTCTCATCCTCAAATCTTGTGTTTATGCTTTGGGATAGATTCAAGATTTGAGGTATAGCGTTATTTCAATTAAACTATGAAAAATATGGGGTCAGTTTGATTTCATATTTTTCTAAACTTAAATCTATATGTAAATTTAAATTTCCTTTCGAAGCGGGTGATGGGGTTTTGATTCCGGTGACCAACAGCTTCTTACGGGCAACTCCTTCAGCCAAAATAGTGTCGACAATCTCTCAGCTAGGTGTCAACCCTTCTCAGCATTAATTAAAAAGGACACCAAATTTATTTAGGAAGAGAAGTGTCAGCAAGCCTTCGAAGATGTTAAAAAATACTTAATGACACCTCTTGTTTTGGCAGCTTCTATCTCGAGAAAATCGTTGATACTTTATACTGTGGCTTTAGATGATTTTCTCGGAGCTCTATTAACCCAAGTTAATGATGAGGTTGAGGAAAATACACTATACTACTTGAGTCATCGTCTAATACCAACAGAAGTGAAGTATCCGCGTATCTAGAAGCATCTTCTAGCTTTAATTTTTGCTGCCCAAAAGCTCAGGCACTCCATGCTTTCTCATAAAATTACATTCATTTCAAAAGTTAATTTATTGCAGTATTTGATGACCCGACCAACACTTTTCGGACGTTTAGCCAGATGGTCAATGATTTTATTGCAATTCGATATAACTTTCGTCCCTCTCCATGCCATTAAGGGACAGATTTTAGCAGATTTTCTAGCTACACACCCACTTTTAGCTGAGTCCCCATTCAATGATGAACAGTCAGACGAGCAAATACTGCAAATGGAATCCTCCAATGTCAGGCATTGGGAAATGTATTTTTGATGGAGCTTCTTCAGCTAGGAGATATAAAGGATAAGAATTGGTCATACCAGGCAAAGTAGGGATTGTTCTAATTTTTATCTTACCAGATAAAGGTATGTTGAGATTCTCCTACAAACTAACAGAGTTGTGTGCAAATAACAAAGCAGAATATGAAGCGTTAATCACTATATAAGACTTGGCAATTTCAATGGATATAGTGAATATGTCCATCTAATGTGACTTTCAACTTATCATTCAACAACTTTCTGGAAAATAAAAAATTNCTGACCCACCCGAACCTAAATGCTTATGGTCAACTTCGGCTTTTATTATTCACTTGTTATTTCCTTCAAGATTTCCTCAAGTGTTTACTTGTGGTTTTTCTTCAAACTTGTTTCTTTGAGTCAGTTAAGTTTCATTTGATAAATTATGGAGTGGAGAGTCACGGGGGCAAAATGGTAATTTTGAAATTTTAATATCTCAATTAAATTTTAGGATTGATCAAAGGAAAAATGGGTAAAAATATTAATTATAATGAACTTTTTGGATGATTGAAATATAATTGGTTAAAAGGTAGAAACCCACTCGCCACATGTTCCATGATAAAAATAAGATTGTAATTCTATTAATTATCATAATTTGGAGGTCAATTCAATTAGNCGACCTCAACAATCTACACAAGCTTGAAAAAGATAAAGAAATGATGATTGTAGTTGCAGACCTCAATGAAGATTGGTGTAAGCGATTAATAGAATATTTGCAAATCGGAAAGATGTCAGAGGATAAGTCTGAAGCATATCACATAACAAGAAGAGCTATGTCGTACGCTCTGGTGGGGTTCTCTACAAGAGGTCATTTGATCAAATGTGGCCGTGATGTCCGAGTAGAGTAGAAGCACAAAATATCATCAAAGAAGTACATGCCGGATTGCGTAGTGCTCACCAGTCAGGGTCAAAGATGAAGATGAAGATCAAAAGACTCAGATATTATTGGCTAGCGATGATATTCAATTGTATGGATACAGCTAGTAGCTGTCACTTTTTCCAAGTGCATGGGGTGGTCTTACACCAACCTCCAAATGTGCTAAACCCAATTGTTGCCTTGTGGCCATTCAAGTGTTGGGGCGCCGACATTATAAGTTCGATAAACCCTCTATCTTCTAAGGGACACAGATTTATTCTCGCCACTATGGATTACTTTTCCAAGTGGACAGAGTCAGTGCCGTTACGAGGGGTTACAACACAGTATGTTTAGCAATTCTTCAAGACCAATATAGTCTATCATTTCAGAGTTCCACGTAGAGTAATTTTTGACAATGGGACAGCCTTCAAGAGCATGAAGATCAATAATTTTGTTAAATGACATGTGATATAATAAAGGTATTCAACTATCTACTACCCTAGGGCAAATGTCTTAGCTGAAGCTTTCAATAAAACACTCGTGCAAATTTTAAAGAAGATACTGGAAGAAAATAAAAGAGATTGGCATAACAGACTATTAGAAGTTTTGTGGGCCTACCAGACGACGTTCATAACTCCCACTCAATGTGCACCTTATGCGCTTTTATATGGGTTCGAGATCGTACTACCGCTAGGAGTTTAGACACCGTCTCTTAGAGTCGTCATCTCTAACCAAATCACAACCGAGGAAAGTGTGAAACTCAGACTTGAAAATTGGAAAGTCTCGAGGGAAAATTACTAGAAACACAATAGCACTTGGAGCCCTACCAAGCAAGGATGGTGTAGGTTCATGACTGAATGGTCAGCTCGAGGACGTTTAAAGTTGGTGATCTTGTCCTTGTTCTCAAAAGACCTATTCTTACACACCATAAAATGGGTGAAAATTTTGAATCAAGTTGGGAGGGACCATTTGTCATGGAAAAATTCTACTTAGGAGGATCTTACCAACTGGTGGATTTTCAGGGCGAAAGACATATGTTGTCAGTTAACAACCACCACTTGAAGATATATTACTCGACATGAGGCTGCTCAAAATCAACATTTGCCTTTGAAATTTTGATTATTTTGAGGTTTTTTATTTGGCTAAATGTCTATGACTGGGTCCAAAAATTTTGTAATAAATTGACTTGAACAAGATGAAAAGTTTTTATTTGGTTCGCCCATTTTGGTTTCCCTTTTTCTGTTTCTAATTTTAAAATCTAATCAAATTAAAACTAAAATGAATAAAAAAATTTGCAAATAATAAGAAAAAATATTGTTTAATAAGTGCTTAGTTGTTGTTCTTGTTCATGATGAATGTCAACGCACTGATGTTTTTTTCTGTCTTCTGCAGAAAAAATGTCGAGACGCAAGCTGGTTTTTTCTTTTTTGAGATGGCCTCAATCTCACACTGAATGAAGAGTTGGCTACTTAGCGTGGCATTATAGACATGGACTTAGACTTTAGTCATGTCAATGTGGAATATGAGAATCCACTGTTGGATGTTGTCAGTCACCGAGAAAAGGAATGGTCACCATCTCCGCTGAAGAAGCACACTGATCCCACAAAAGTAAGTTGTATAAAATTTATATAAGTATAGAAAATTAATAATAAAATTCTACGCAAGTATATGTATCGTTATTAAGTAATAATGAACTTTCTATTTAAGCCCTAAATATCGATCCCACGGGGAAAGTTTAAATTTGAAATGATAAATTAACTAGGAAATTCATAAAAAGTCAAAACAAAATCACTGTTATTAATTTTGAAGGTTAAGATATTATCAAAACTAAATTACTAAACTTTTAGCAAAACATAAATGCAAAGTTTAAACTATAACTACTAATCTACTAAATTATGTTTATGTAATGAAGATTTCTTATGTGAAAAAACATCTTTCCCACTACAATGAAGTTTTGGTGAAATGATATGAGATAAATGTTTATAATATGTATTGTGCAAAATAGGATCAATTTTAATTTTCTACCCTGATACAGTGCATAGAAAATTTTTGGCTAATCCCAGATTTAGTCCTTAAATCCATGGCTAGGCTAAGAGGTTACCGGCTTCCACTTCCCTTCACCTGAATGCTAACTCTCATTATAGTTTTTATACACTAAGACCGAATTGGAAATTTTAGTCTGTCACCCTAAAGATTCTCCAATTCTACACCCAACAAATTATATTTCTCTATTTATTTGCACTTAATTCCATGAACGAATTTCTCCTTCATGGAATCAAATGTGATCCTCACTCTGTTTTAAAATTCATACTCCATTTCCCGAATTTCATAACACATTTTAACAATTCAATTGGACAAATTGAAAAGTAAATTAAGTTTGGAGTTGAAAAATCATCACAATTTATTTTATATATTAATATTGACACATCCATATTATCTCTTCATTTCACCATATCTCAGAGTTGGGGGATAGATAAAGGAAACTGCTCAGACTTTATGAGAAAGATACAATAAAACACAAATTTCATATATAAAAAGAAGTTAATACAATACTAATAAACAAACAACACTTATCTGAAACTCTTTCTCAAAACAAATCCTTTGTAGTCTTTCCTCAGAAATGTAGAAAGAAGATATCTCTCAATTTTCCCCTTTTCCAACACTCTTAGAGAAATATTCACACTTAATCTCACCACAAAAACTCTAAACTCTTAAATAAAACTCACTAATTGACCCCAAAATGGTGGTGGAATAAAGATGGATGATGAATTGAAATGAGGAATGACGAAAAATGAGCATGGTGGAGCCCTTTTTCTAATGAATTTTGGCCCCAAGTAAAACCTCAAGTCGGTTCTCCAATAGGTGCCTCCAAAATCTATTCAAAAAACATCCAAATATGTCAAATTTTCTAGAAACAGGAGTTGAACCGACATTGGCGTTGTTGGCGCCAGTATCCCGCGATTTAATTCGTTGCTCTATCTAACGACGCCATCGACATTGATTAAAATTTACTGTCTGTTATGTTGTTCTGTGCGGTCGGTGTTGCCCTTGGCACGATCGACTCTGAGTATTTCTTCAAAAATGTCATTTTGACTCCAAATTCCATCATTTTTTCTTCGAGTCTTAAAAATCAACAACCTACAAGAAAACATCAAAATACCTTCCATAGAAGTGCAATATCACCAAACATGAGTATAAAATATGGGTCTAAAAATGCATATATTTTTTCTGTATCAGGCACCAGAGAAGACTCCACACAGAAGAGGAAGATGATGATCACTCAAAAACAATATCCAGTCGAAGGAACTACTCATCTACAATCCTTGATAACTGCTCCAACGAGAAATTTAGTAGGTGCTAACGAAGAAAGAGTGCAAGATGCACAGCTTAGAAGAACGCAACGTTGCAACGCCAACCAACGTAAGCATTGATCCTTCAAGCGTGAAGAAAGAAGAAGACAGAAAGAAGCAGCAGGTTTACTCACCTCTATTCCTAAGGGAAAGATTTATAAGCCATGCATGAACGAGACCTCATCTAGCCCACCNTGGATTTAGGGCTAGAGCACCAAAAACTGTCCAATTAAAATAAAAATTTTGTATGACCGCCACTCTCTACAACCATTGCCTAATCTTTTGTTTCATCAAATAGATCACCATCTCCGACTGCATCACATATAAATCATAAGAGCCCCCACCAAGGATTCACATTGAACAAATAGCAACATAATAAGAACTTAAATGTATTATTTTTCCACTTTCTTTTTCTTAAGTGCATACTGCACCGCAGAATGTCCCGTTCAACACTTGGAAAAATTATTACGTCCCTTGTCTGGAAACTGAGCTACGTTCGGGCGACCTCCGTTGTACCACGGCCGACGTCCGGACGCAGCTCGGGTACCTAATAATCTCTCCAGCACTCGGGACACCTTCTCCCAGAAGATTTTAACTCTTGGCTGTCGCACCANTGATTGCAGTAGTTCTTTTCAGAAATTTACAACCGTCGATATGGGAAGCCTGGAGGCAGCATATCCAGATGCGGAGCCGTATATCCCAGCACCAGAGCCTACATGGGTTCTTAAAAATGCCGAGACAAGAAAACATCCCATACATTTTGATGAAACTTCCATAGTAGAATTAGAAAGAATGTGCAGGGTTAAGAGAAAAGCATTCGCGTTCTATGAAGAAATTCAAGGTAAGAGGGTCAACATTTTGGAAGGTTTGGTACTGTACACTAGAGTCTTCTCAGGACTGACAATAAAAGGATTTTAGATTGTGTATTTGACCTAAGGGACAGAGGACGGGTCGGTCTGTTAAGGCCGATGACTTACTCAGAGCCGCGAAAATGGATGCGCGGGAAGGGTAGAGTAATTATTCAATGCGGATGTTGCAACAACTTTACTTAGGATAGGCAAGTGAACCCCCTTGGAATCTTAAGATATGATGAGGTGGATCCAATCCCTTAATAAAAAGAATGATCAAAAGGCTGATTCAATGGAGTGTATTACCGCCTGACTGCATTCCAAATAGTTGCATAATCAATATTTACGAGAAGGGGGATTGCATTCCTCCCCATATTGACCATCATGATTTCATCAAACCTTTATGTACAGTCTCTTTCATGAGCTAAAGAAACATACTTTTTGAAAAAGAAAATGACATCATTGGTCCCAGAGAATTTAGAGGGTCCATTGAAATTCTGTTGCCAATGGGCTTAGTGCTGGTTTTGAAAGTAAATGGAGCTGATTTAGCCAAACACTGCATCCCGGGAGTGCGTTATCTTAGGGTTTATGTAACTTTCAAGAGAATACAAGATGACCAGATACCGCGGGGGTTCCGTCTAGACCAAAAATTGGAATAAATGCAGCCTTATGAGCTATGCACCTCTAAGTACACGTGAAAGGGGTGCTTATCCTGGAGCGTGGCTTAGTAGGTCAGCAAGATCAGGAGCTCATCCCACCGAAGATGGACAGTCAATAGACTTCTTTTTGTACCATGTTTTGATGCAACCGATGTGTTGAGATATGTATCAGATATATTCAGTTTATGACATGTAGTCAGTATATGATGTTTCAGATGTGTTCAAGATGTTGCCTTTTGATACTTCAGCATGTACTCAGTCTGTAACTCATATTTGAAGCAGATTAATGAAATTTCTTTCAAGTATCAACTTGCTTGTCAAATTGCCCTCTTTTGTGTGATTGATGGAGAGCCACAAAACCATACAACGGTTCTTTATTATATTGAACAAAAAATGATATGACGAATGCCTGATATTAAAATTTAAACTATTTTTGAAAAATCAACCAACAAAAATTAAAATTATGAAAATATTTTTTGATAATTAAATGTGATAAAGACAACAAGAAAAGAAAATTATAAATTTCTTGAGTTTGTTTATCTTGAGTTCGAGGTTCCTTACTCTATGCTTGCGCAACGCGACTATTCCAGTCTGCACCAATTTTCTTCACATCATTATGCACAAAATTTTACAAAATTTCTCAAAATTTCACAAAATTTCCTCACCAATGTCAATCTTCACATGCCGCATATCTATAGGGTTAACATCACAAGTTCTTTACACTATTTTTACGTTATGCTCGGGGTCAGTACCTAGGTTTTGATTCCCATATATACTCTTCGGGGTAGGCACAAACGTCTTATCCCCATCTTTACTCTTTCGGGTAGGCACAAACGTCATATTCCCATCTTTACTCTACGGGTAGGCACAGACATCCTATTCCCTGCTTTATTCTTTAAGGTAGGCACAGATGTCGTATTCCCATATATACTCTTCGGGATAGGACACTCTTTTGGGTAGGCACAGACGTCCTATTCTCATCTTTGCTCTTTGGGGTAGGCACATACGTCCTATTCCCATATATATTCTTTGGAATAGGCATAGATGTACTATTCTCATCTTTACTCATTGGGGTAGGCACAAATGTCCAATTCCCATCTTTACTCTTTGGAGTAGACACAGACGTCCTATTCTCATATGTACTCTTTGGGGTAGACACTGACGTCCTATTCCCATATGTACTTTTTGGGGTAGGCACAGACGTCCTATTACCCTATATATTCTTCGGGTAGGCACAGACATCCTATTCCCATCTTTACCCTTTAGGGTAGGCACAGATGTCCTATTCCAATATTTACTCTTTAGGGTAGGCACTGACATCCTATTCCCATTATCAATTTTGGAGGAAGAGGATACAAACATCAGATTTCTCATTGCTTTGCAATGGTTCAAATTTTAGAGGAAGAGGATACATATATCTGATTCCGCATTGCTTTATAATGGTTCAAATTTTAAAAGAAGAGGATACAGACATTCGATTCCGCAATGCTTTGCAATATTTCAAATTTTAGAGGAAGAGAATACAGACATCTGATTCTGCATTGCTTTGCAATGGTCCAAATATCAAACTTTAAGGTTTAAGGGAACAAGCCCTTCGATTAATTTAATGCACCCCACTCCCATTCTTTGAGATCGGTTTAAGACCACCTTAAATGGAGTAAGGAATCCAATTCTCTTTCCAGAACTGATAGAAGCATTTTACTTCCCACTTTGGGGTCAACACCTAAATCCTAGTTCTTGTCTTCCAAAATACATGAAGCCTCATAATTTGAAATCCACCTTTTTAATCCCCAACAAGAGTTTTGAATCCTCGATCTTGATCAAATTTTCACTTGCTAATTCCCCACCAGAAACAACTATCACTCAATTTTGTTCTTTGTTCTAGGTCTGTTGACTTATAAATCTGTGTTGGTTTTGTTGATCTCGTCAGTGAACACCAATACACGTGGTGTGTTTGCCCAGCACACCACCCCTATTGGTGGTCCATTTGTTGACCTCATTTTTGGTTGAGATCTATTTTTTTCATCTTTAGTAGCCTAAGTTCTAGCCATAAGACTTTCTTGTTGACTATTCCTAGAGGACTAGAAAAGGAGCCATCACCATTAGAAATTCTAAACCCTTTTTTGCTTAACTTGGAGTTCCACTTATTGGTCCTAACCTCTAGCACTTAGTAGGTGGGGTCGGTATGGAGAAGCTCAATGGGAGTCACCCATAGGATGTTCAGACCTTAGAACTAACCTTAGGTGATTTGGTTTTCGTGGAGCTAACTTGCACTCACTAGACTCTCTCACAAACCATAAATCCATTAAGTTGGTCTCGTGACTACTTTTGGAAAGCTCATGTGGATGACCCTATATCCCTAGTCTTTATCTAAGAGGGTTAGAACTAGCATATTGAGCATCCAAAATGAATCATTATATGACTCCTATTGGTTTGACATGGCTTCATGGCTGTTGGCTCATTTTAGCCCAAAACCACAAAATTACCGAAATGCCCCTACAACCCTAATTTTTTCAAAAAATCTCAAAATTCTCCAAAATACCCAAATTTGTCCAAAAATCACCTCAAACCCCTCAACACTACCTAAATTGGTCAAAATTACTTAATTTCCAAAATACCCCCAAGAAAAATGGCAAAATTACCAAAATGCCCCTCATGACCTAAAAATTCCAAAAATTCTAAAACATTGCAAAATCATCCTAAATATTCCCAATTTCAATTTTTTATCATCAATTTGACCTAATTTGACCAATTTTATCCAATTTGACCAAAAGCCCCAAATTGCCCTTAAAGGCCCAAATGTCCTCAAATTAACCCCAATTTTGGCACAATTGACCCCATTATTGCCCAATTTCAATTCAAAATCAAAATTCAGCACCCCCAATTCTAATCTAAACAAAATTCAAGCCCAAATTGATCCAATTGTAAGCTCAATTTTATTGAAATTAAAAAGCCCTAATTTGGACCTTATGTCTAAATTCCCCAAATGAACCTCCTAATTCAATTCAAAATTCCTTGACATTTTTACCAAGCCTTCATGACATATTTCTACATCAAACTAAACATTCAATTAGCCTAAATTTTAGCTCAATATTAATTTCAATTTCAAAAGCACAAATCCTTAAGTCATTCCAAAAGGCCCAAATCCAAAAGCCCACATGACACATTTTATCCCCATCATTCATTTAATCAAAATCATCCCCTAAATCCCAAATTCATGATCAATTTGTTCTATATTAAGAATCATGCCAAACTTCACCAAAAATTCCAAATAAATCGAAAATCCCTCCTCATGAAAGTTGACCAAGCCAAAGCGAAGCCATAAAGACACTCCCAAGCCATAGGCGAGCCATGAGAGCCATGTCACATCACCATAATATTCATGGAAAGAGGCCAAGCTACTTTCAAATATTCTTAAGATTCTCTTAACCCCTCCCATGAATCACCTAAACCCAAGTCTTAACCAAATCACTTGGATAGGGACCTCAGCAAAGATTAAGCTAAACCATCTGATTTCTCTCAGCATCCAAGCCAACCTTGGTGGGTGAACCCAACCCAAATCCATGACTTGACACAATTTGACCCAAAATATCCCTTTTCTCATTCCATTTTAAATCAATGTCTTTACACACGATGAACCCCAATTGACTTCACCAAACCCAAGTCTTGACCCACTTGAGTCAGATGGTGACCCCTCCCTGGCCGGCCAGTCACCTTGGCTGCCATAAAGCCCTGGCCAAGTGTTCCCCCATGGCTAAAACTCAAAATTAAACCCATCCAAACTGTCTCATCCAAACTAAATTTTTTCATCTAGTTGGCATCCACATAAGCAACCTAAAGCACCAACCAATTGTTCTTAGTGGCCTCTCATTCCCCCTCTATTTAAACCCACCCTTCATGGCCAAATGGAGAGAGCTTAAAATTCCTTAGGCAGACTCTGCCAAAGTACTTCCAGAGCTTCCTTAATACTTCTTGAGTTCAAACCAACCATCCCTTTGCCACTCAAATTCACATATCGAGCTCAATTTTGGAGCTCAATCCCTAGGCTGAAACAGAGCATTCACCAAACCTCAACTAAATTCAAATTAATTGCACCTGAACCATCCCCATAGTGGGAGAGGAAGATCCCCCACAAAAGCCACATCACCAGAGCACCTTAAGTTGGACTTTTATCAACACCCCAAATCGGCATTGGTCGATTTCATAACTAAGCGATTCACCAAGGCGTGAGGCTCCATCCCTAAGCTTTTTGGACCCTCACGAAGCTTCCATATTCATCTGATTGAGGCTTCCCCTCTTGGAGCAAGGTATTGAAACTTAACCATAAATTGAGCTTCATTTCACTCTCCATGAGCATAGAGTTGATTTAAGATTTTGATTAACCATTAGGATATGTTCTCCTAGTCAAGACGATTCTATCGGAACAAACCACACTCAATTTGGTTAAGTATCAAGAGAGATATTAAGCCTAGAAGTTGGATGATTCTCGGGTTAGGGCTTTGGGGACAAAGATAGAGCACCATTGAATGTCGTGTGTATCGGACTGACAGATGAGATCGCGTCGGATGGGTGGATGGTTTAAAGAGTCATGCTGATGAGGCAGACGCGTGGACAACGACATCAAATGGGAGTGCGCCGCGTGGAGCTTCGGAGCCGTCGTACGATTGAATGGTGCCATGTCACTTAAGTAGAAAAATAGGGATTTAATTGATTTATTTAACCCCTAGAACTTCAAAAATTCATAATGTTGTGTAAAAAAATCATAAAAATAAAATAAAAATACCCTCTTGCTTAGTGAACCGAGGAGAACAATGTGGAAATATTTTCATGGTCATTTGATGAATGTATAATTTTTACTTAATTAAATGGTGTTCTCCTTATTTAGATTCTCCATTTGCATAGACCTTTCACCATGACTTGATTTTTTATGCTTTGATTCTACATGTTATGAAGATGTTTTCTCTGATTTTTCTAAGGTTAGGGGAGATCTCTAGACATAGATATCTAATTTTCAAGTTAATGGTCTCTGTTTTGGTATAAAAACTATAATAATTAAAATACTCATAAGAAAAATATAAAACTTGTTTGGTAGGTTCACTGTAGTCAGAGGATCCTAGGAAAAGTATAAACTTGATTTAACTTATTAAAAACAATCATAATTGTCACTAACCCAAAAAATGAAAATTAGTTTAGAGTAATTATAAATGTAAATGACATAAAAAACTATTCAACACTGTAATTTAATGTCAGAGGAGCTTCCTATAAAAATTTCAAGTCAATTAAAGTTAATTTGACCACTAAAATGGACTATTTAAGTGAAATCAAATTTTTTACACTAAAATAATCATAATAATTAAAATACAACTCAAAAAAATTACCAAACTGGTTTTGGGAGCTCCTTATGACCAGAGGAACTTCAAAAAATAAAATTGAAATTAAAATAAATACATCATTTTTGGGCTACTTTTGGGCATTTAAATAATTAAAAATAATTAAAAATTATAAAAATTACAAAATTGTTAAAACACACTGAGATATCATATTTGGCTTCCTGATCACTTTGAACAAACTAAAATAATTTTTCTAATTTTTTAAGTAAATATATTAATTTTAAAAGCTTAAAAAATAAATTTTCTCTAATTTTTTTTTACTAAAATAGTTTCAATAAATAAAATATAAATCACAAAAATTTGAAATTTGTTCTTTGGGTTCCCTAGACTTAGAGAGATTTAATAAAAAATATAAAACTCAATTTTCCATTTAACTATTATTGTATATTTAATTAATACTCAAAACCAATAAATAATTTTAATAAGTAAATTAAATCTCTAAAAATCATGAAAATTGGTCCTCTGACTTAGGTGAACTTTCAATAATTTTCTTAAGGATAGACGTCTTATTTTGATTGAGTTATTAAATTTTCATTGAAAACCCCTATTTCTACATTAAAAATAAATATAAAAATTAAATAAATTCAGAAAAATTGCACTTTCTCCTCTGATATTTTAATTAACCCATGAGTGAGGTAACATAAAATTTTCAAGTCATTTGAGTCTATTTTAATGAATTATAGGGCGTTGAAGCCTTAGGGGGAAAAAGGGTAATTTTGGAATTCATGGCTTAATTAATATTTAGGCTTAACTAAAGGAGCTAAATGAGCAATAAATGATCTTAATTGATTTATTTTGATGACTGAAATATAAAAGGGATAAGTGACAATAACCAATCTCATTTTGATCTTATAAAGGATAAATTTGTATTTTTTTTAAAATTAATGAAATTTGGAAGAGTATCAAAATAAGGAGATATTATGAGGGGTTTGATTTTGAAAGATCATAAATCAATGATTTGAAGCCCCCCAATTAATAGTTTTAAAATGATTTATAATTCATGATAAGGATTAAGAATATAAGTATTGAAAAAATCATTTTTCTTGGAATTGCAAATTTTCCCATTAAATCTTAAGGGCTTAGTGGTGAACTAGGCTTAATCAAAATTTTGTTTAATGACGTTTAGAAAATAACTTATATTTAATTTAAAACCTTCCAAAACACTACAAGCCCATTCTTTAAAATTTAAATTAATTAATTGAGTCGAGTTGTCCACAAGAGCCTTTACCTATATAATTTATAAGCGAGATATCAAGTTATAATTACCCCACTTAAGAGATAATGAAAACATCAAATTTTACTGAGCATGAGGGTATTAACTGGATGAACTATATATTAAACATAATAAGGACAAAATGAACTCTTGATAATTCCACGAACTATGAAATGTCTAGGGTATTACCCAAGACTTCTTCATGATCCTTTGGAAATCTAAAATGACATCTCGACTTATTATGATTCACTTAATAGAATCATCCTCAAAATTTGGAACCACTAAGATATGACATAGGATCTGGTAGGCACTCCTCCAAGTTGTATTTTCTACTTTCCTTATAAGCATGCTTTAATATTTGCAAAAATATATATATGCCTTGCAAGTATTGAGCTTTCAGGTGGGGGGATGAGAAGACTCTCCAGGTACGCCTTTAAATTATTGCATTTACCTTTATGTACTTCTTGTCTCCAGTTTGCATGTCAAACAACGATGTCACCTTGCATGAAAATCAAAACTGTTAGGATAGCCATAAAACCAAAATCAAAATTAAAAGCGACCAAGCTAAAATTCACTGCCACAACATTCAAAAAATAAGACAACTCAAAATTTAATCACAAACATCGCAACACAACAATTGCAACTAAATTAAAACATCTCAGTCGGATGATCAGGAATCCCTCAGAAGAGGTAACCTACGGTTGCTAACGAGACTTCCCACGGTCTAATTGAAAGTGTGGAACTTATTCAGTTGAGTTTAGTAAATTCATTTGAACAAGTGAATTCAAAAGAAAACAGTGGTTCTGGAACGAGGGAACCGTAGAATCCTAACCAGTGTCACTTTAATCAACTTTAATGTGCCCTATAATATTTAAAGAACCATGAACATAGGAACATTTGATTTGACATTGTGACTTGACATATTAGAAAGCTTAAACTTTTCACGACAAGGAGCTTGGAGCTAGCATTGTGAGTAGCACGACCATCTTCAACAGCAAAACTTGTCAACACCAGCTAAACTATTCATTCCTTAGAATTAAACAACAATCTATAGGACTTTCGAGGTTATTGATTATGCAACATAAATCATCAATTTATCTGTAGGCCTTTGAATAGCCTTGCTATACAATAAAATCCAATTGACACTATTTTGGTTGGAGGAGTTGCCCGTAAGAAGCTATCAGTCACCAGAATTGAAGTCCCATCGCCCGCTTCGGAAGGACATTTTAGTTTAGAAAAATATGAAATTAAACTGATCCCATATTTTTATAGTTTAAATGAAAGAGCGTTGTACTTCAAATCAAGTATCTATCCTGAAGGATAAACACAAGATTTGAGGATGAGGCTCGATCAAATAAACTAAGGAATATATGACGTCCATTTGGTCAGCGAAACCATTTTTTTTGCCGACAGTTTCCCCTATTTAATATGAAGAACTAAATAAGGTTTATATTAGTTGGGTTCAGACAAGCTTCCTATAATGGCAAGCCCATATAGTTAATTACATCTTAAATAACTGAAGTCACTTAAGAAAACTTTCGATAGAAATCAGGAAATATTATCTTTGAAGAGGTCAATGGGTAGGACTTTTAAACGAAATTAGTTGAAGAAGTGTGAAAGGGGAGTGGTTCAAATTTGGAGCATATCCAGAGGAGAACCTCGATGACTTCCCAAGTTATCCTATTGTTTGGCTTCAATTTTGAGGAGAAATTATTTAAGTGTTTCATCTTGCCAATTTTATTTATTTAGGGCTTACATTTGTGTGAAACGATCACACAAATTGCCTGAAAGATGTGATGATTTATGTTGTAATGAACGACAATCTCAGAATCCTAAAGCAAGTTAGGGCTTAGATTGTACAACAGAGTTGTACAAAGGCATAAAAATGAGGTGAGGATTTACGTCGCACTAGACGAACAACCTCTATGTCCCATAGATTTGTTGTTTAATTCTAAGGAAGGAAAGGTTTAATTGGTGAAGACATGTTTAGATGTTGAAGATGGCCGTGTTGCCCGCCATGCTAGCTCCAAGCTCCTTATAGTGACGAGTTTGAGTTTTTTATGGTGTCAGGTTATGATTTCAAATTAGATGGCCCTATGGTTGCAGTTATTTAAATATTATGGGGGATGTTAAAGTTGATTAGAGCGACACCGGTTAGGATCCTACGATTCTCTCTTTCCGGCATCACTATTTTCTATTGAATTCACTTAGTCCAAATGAATTCACTAAACTCAACTTAATGAGTTCCATAATTTCATTTAGACCGTGGGAAGCCTTGTTGGTAACCGTAGGTTACCTCCTCTAAGGGATTCCCGATCATCTAACAGAGACGTCTTAATTTAGTTGCAATTTTGGTTTTGTGATGTTTGTGATTGAATTTTGAGTTGTCTTATATTTTAGTTGTTGTGGCAGTGAATTTTATCTTGGTTGATTTTATTTTGGTTTGGTTTTGGTTTTGTGGTTATCCTAACAGTTTTGGTTTTCATGCAGGATAACGTTGTTGTTTAGCATGCAAATTTGTGTTTTGCAAACATTAAAGAAAGTACAGTATGAAATTACAAGAAATACGATACTGTAAACTATAAAAAGCATACCTGACAAGTCTTCTCGTTCCACCACATGAAACTTAAATTGCATGCGAGGGCATTTTATATGAAGTAGAAAAGTAAGGTTTTAATGACCTACCTAACCCTAAGTCATATCTTGGTGGGTTTTTATTAGTTTAATTAAGGGTGATTTTGTTAAGTAAAACATATTAAATTTAATAGACCTCTGAGGTATCCAATAGATCTGGAGAATGAGGTAGGTCTGTGCCTCCCTTCCATTGTCTGGTGAATAAGTCTCGAGCCCATTCAAACTTATTATGTTGCTTAATAAGTTATCACGACACCCTTAATGCCCAGTGAACATTGATGTTTCAATTAACCTTAGGAGTAGGGTGATCATCACTTGTGATTTAATTTGAGGATTATGTGGGTGAAGACCCTTAAAGGGGAAAGCTTAATGTAAACAAGACAATTAGCCAATTTTAATTTGGGCTTGTAATGTTTCAAAGGTATTCAAATTTTAGTTGTTTCTATTTTTCTAATTCTTATTTCACCAAATTTGATTTAACTTAGCTCACTACTAAGCCCTTAAGATCTAAGTGGATGTCTTAAGTTTTATTTTGAAAGAGTTGAATTTTAAGTGATAATGATTCGTTTTCAAAACTTATGAAAGTCATTTGAATCTCAAATAAGGGTATTTATATAAGTGATTTATTAACACCCAAAATCATACCCATAAGTCTAGGATTATTTAATTTATTAGACTTCCAAACTTTGATAATTTAAGGAAATTTGCAAATTTATTCTTAATTTGGAAAAGTGTGATTGATTTCTACCAATTAATTCTGTGTGTTTCAATCATACTAATATGTTAATTAGGATCAAAGGTTAATCATTCCCCCTTTTTGAATTAAGCCTAATATTAATTAAGGCTAAATTTCCAAAATTACATTTTTACCCCTAAGGCTCCATCACTTCATAAATTGTCAAATTCAATTCAAATGGCTTTAAAATTTTTATCCCTCCTCGCTCATGGATTGATTAAGATATCATAGGAGAAAATGTGACTTTTCAAATTTTAATTTAATTTATATAATTATTTACATGCAAGAAATAGGATTTCCAAAGAAAATTCCATAACTTGACCAAGATAAAGCCTAATCCTTTGAAATATTTACTGGGGGTAGAATTAGACCAAAGAATAATTTGGACCAAATTTCATGGTTGTTTGAGTTTTATTTGAATTATTAGAATTATTTTAAGTTCTGGAGTGTTTATTAATTATAAAATATTTTAAATGTGGAAAATTAAGTTTTATGTTTTTATTAGATTTCTCTGATGTCAAGGAACACAGAGAGACAAATTTCTTTTTTTTTTTTTCTTTGAATTAGTGGAATTATTTTAGTGAAAGTCCATTTTTAGCCTTTAAAAATTATTTTAAGCTTCAAACTTCAATATTTTTACTTAGAAAATTAGGAAAAATATCCCAATTGCTCTTAAGTGCTTAGGAAAAAATTTAAAATACTTTCATGAATTTTATAAATGTTGTGATTTATATCATTTTTTAATTATTTAAATATTAAAAAGGGCTTTAAAAATGAAGTTTTCGTTTTAATTACAATTTTATTTTTAGAAAATCTCTCTTATCATAGAGAACTCCAAAAACTTATTTTTATAATTTTTTGAGTAATATTTTAATTGTTAAAAATCATATTAGTGTGAAAAATGACGTTTAACTTAGATAAGCAATTTGAGTTATCAAACGAACTCCAATTGTCTTGAAATTTTTATGGGGAGTTCTATGAACCTTAAATAACAGCGAAGTTACAAATCAAGTCATTTAAATTTTTATGTTTCCCAAAATTAATTTTCTTTATGCTTTAGGGTTTGTGAAAATCAGGTGTGTTATTAATGACTTAACCCATGAAAGATTTTCTAAAAGGTTCTTTGGTCATAGTAAACCTTTCCAAAATTTTCTTGGCTTTTCTAAGCAACCTGCTAATTATTATGATTAATTTATGCAAATACTAGGCATAAACTTGAAAATTATGGATCTCTGTGCAGAGGTCTCCTTTAACTTTGGAAAAATCAGAGAATGTTTCCCATGACAGATGCAACAACATGCCAAAATTTCAAGCCATGGTGATATGTCTACATGCATGGAGAATCAAAATAATATTAAATTAATTAAAAATAAAACATGCATCAAATGGACTTAAAATTATTTCTACATTGTTATTTTCTATTCACTGAGCAAGACAGTATTTTTATTTTATTTTTGTGATTTTTCTACACCAAGCTATGGATATTTAAAGTTAGGGCTATTTATTTAAATCAGAAAATACCTTATTTATCTATTTAAATGCGCGGTGCTGAGTATATCCTAGGCAGCTACGAAACCATGCGTGGCGCTCTTTGGTTGGACGATACCTTCCATGTAGCCGCTAAATCGACCCGCAGTTCATGTAAGAAAGTGTTGTCCTACTTGATCTCATCCGTTGATGAGATAAAAGTGCGATCGGATGGCTCCCCGTCATCGTCCCCAATGTCTTAGCCCGAGAACCCTCCATTTTCAAAGCATAAGATCTCACTCATTTCTCAACCAAATTAAGTGTGGTTTGTTTCTAAATGTTGTCTAAGAGTGACGAACACATCCATACAATGATCAAGCCATCAAATTAGCTCTAATCAAATGGACAATTGAAAAAGGCTCGGGAGGAGGAGAAGTTCAATACATTTGCTCTGAGAAGGAAACTTCAATCAGAGGTGCTTGGCACGTTTGTTGAGGTCCAAGGAGACTAGGGATTAAGCCTCTTACTGTGGTGAAAGGCCTAGTTATGAATTCAACCAAGCTCGATTTAAGGTGTTGGTCTAGAGCTATGCTAGGGGCTCTGTATGAAGGGGATTTTATGGGGCTTCTTCTTCTTTCACTGTGGTGATGGTGTGGGTGAGTTTAATTAGAGTTTGGTGGACTGTGAAGCTATGGGGAGTTCTGTCCTGGTTTTTGGCAGAAGTTTGAGCTCAAATTGAGCTTCCACAGTGGGGGATCGGTGGGGGAAAATGGTTGGCTTGAGCTAAGGAGGTATCAAAGAGTCTCTGTGAGCAATTTAGGGGGCTCACTCTGAGAAAATTTAAACACTCCCTCCAAGGTTGTGGAGGTGAGCTTTTTATAAAAGTTGGCTTAGGATTGCTGCCATAGCCAATTAGGGGGTGAAAAGTTATGCTTAAGTGGAAGGCAGAGAGGCTTTAACATTTAATTTGGATGAGGTGGCCTCTAGGTTTGAATTTGGTTTGATTTCGTTAAGGTGGCTCACGTTTTGGCCATTTTCCGGCCACTAGGCGGGCCGACAAGAACTGTGGAGCTGTCCAAGGTTAGGTGACCCAGGGGGAGGCTTAGTTGTAATTTACCCCCAAAGGTAAGCATTGATGGAGGAGATTTTGGAAGTTGGGTCCAAAAATGGGTTAAAATCCCTTGATTTTGGGATCCATTGGTCCATAGCTTAGTTTGGTGGGTTTAGGGTAGTTTAGCCTGGTCCTTAGGAGGATCTTAATGGCTGTGGTGGCCCTTGGTTGGCCAATTTGGCTTAATTGGGTCAAATTTTGGTGGAAGGGTCCATGTGGGTCAATTTGGCTTAAAGTGGGTTTGGGTTAGGCTAGAAATGTCAATTGGCCCAATTAATTATTGAATTTGATGTAGGTGATTGTAAGGAACAATTTTGGTGAAGGTTTGGAAGGATTTTGAGTTCAATTTAGGGTACAATTTGATGGATTTTTGAGTTTTGGTGAATTTGGACATGTTGGGCTAGGTTTGGGTCTAGATTGGGATAGGCTTGGGCTAAGTCCAAATTGATTGTTGAAAATGATCAATAGGAATTTCATGAAGAGTTTTCAACATGAATTGGGTGCCAATTTTGGGCTTCAGACAATCAATTTGGTGAAATTTGAAAGCAAAGCCAATTTGGGGCAAAAATTTGGGGCTTTTGACTTAGGTTGAAATTAAATGAAATTGAGGCTTCAACCACGCCAATTAGAGGTCAAGTTTGGTGTGTAGGAATGTTATGCCGAGTTTTCAACATGAATTGAAGAAAATTGAGTAGGCCATGGGTTTAATTGGTGGAGATTAGGTCATGTGGCCAAAATGGGGGTTTGGCCTAAATCAAAGTTGGGCTCAAAGCTTAGGCCAATTGAACTTGGATTTTGTTTAGATTGGTCTTATGAAAGGTGAATTTGAGTTTAGTATTGAAATTTGGGAAGATTGGGACCAAATTGATGGACATTTGAAGCAAATTTATGGGAATTTGGGCCCCTTAAGGGCAATTTGTGGGTTTTGATCAAAGATGGTCAAATTGGTCAAATTGGGTCATGCTATAGAAAAAAATGAAACTAGGAATATTTGGAAGGTTTTAGAAATTTTTGGGATTTTTTGGAATTTTAGAAATTTTGGGCTAAGGAGGTGTATTTTGGTAATTTGGCAATTTTTTGGTGATTTTGGGTAAGTTTGGTGTTTTGCTAAAGTTTGAAATGACTTCTGATCAAATTTGGGTATTTTGGGTAAATTTGAGGATTTTGGCCAAATTTAGGGTTTCAAGGGTATTTGGGTAATTTGGGGACTTTAGTGGCAAAAGGCCAGGTTGGGTATTTTGGGTAGAGTTGGGGTGCTAACCACCATAAATAATTTATGGATCAATGAAAACCCCATTTGGGTCTTCTATGTACTGGTCTTAGCGAAACCCTAGCCTAGGGCTAGTGGGTATAGAGGACCATCTACATGAGTCTCCCAAAAGATCAAGGGATCAAAGTCAAGAAATTTTGGGTTTGTATTTGTGAGTGATTATGAGTGAGGTGAGTGTAGTGAGTGCCTTAGCTCTAGACCAACACCCAGGGTCAACCCTAAGGTCCAACAGTCCTATGGGAACTCTCCTTGAGTTCCCTCATATTGACAACACCTACTAAATGCTAGAGGTTAGGACCAGTATGTAGAGCTTCAAGTTGAGTAAAGAGGAGTTTGAAATTTCTAATGGTGAGGGTTCATTTTCTAGTTTTTTAGGAATAGTCAACAGGAAAGTCCTATGGTTAGACCCTAGGCTAACAATGGGAAAGAAACTATACCTCAACCAAAAGTGAGGTCAACAAAGCCCTAACCAGTTTATTTAATCGAGCTTTCACCAGTAAGTAATTTATTTATCCCTCAGCATAGGTACATTACTTGCGGTATTAGGCTTGTTTACTTAAATTACTGGGGATATGAGATTGGTTTGGTTTTGTATTTTCAAAATTTAAAATACTATTTTTTATAAATTATTTGTATTAAATTGAATTAAAACGGGTGTTGGGATATCCATCCTAGTAGCTGACAACTCAACTCCTCAACCAAAATAGTGCCGACAAGACTCCATGAATTTAATGTAGAAATGACGGATCAACGACCTAATGAATATTCAGATTTGTATTATAATGCTAGTAGCTTTGAAAGAGTAAACTCGAATGGAGTGACAAATCTTCAAGAGTACATGCTCATAATTTAATTTCTCACATTACAGATATTGACAAAAAGTTGGATCAATACATAGAAAGTTATTGTCAAGGACTCCTAGATATTAAGGAAACTTTATTTGGACAAATGATTAAGCCTAATTATTTTAAAACTGACCATGAGATACATAATTCTTATTCCGACTATTACAATCCAGGTTGGAAAATTCATTTGAATTTTAACAGTAATAATAATTTTGGAAGAGAAAACCAATTTTGGGAAGGTAATCAATTTAATCAAACACGTAATTGGACTAGCTGGAGTGACTTTAATGATGAATTTTTTTTCCTCATAATTTTAACTTCAACCCTCAGAATGAGGAGAAGGATTTATTATAAGAGGTTGTTATTCAAATGAAGAGTGAGCTGGAGTGTCAAGTGACCACAGTAGAGAATATGGAAAACCAACTGGGGCAAATTATTAAATCAATTAATAATGCTCCTCAATTTAACTCTGACCCATAGGGTGAGGAGAAGGAATTAAATATAGAAGAGGTTGTGATTCAAATGAAGAGACAGTTGGAAGAATAAGAGGTCGCAATAAGGAATAGAGGAAACCAAATGGGGTAGATTATTAATGCAATTAACAGTTACCACCAAGAGATTTTACCTAATAACCCTGAGATAAACCCTAAGGAAATGAATGATGAGCAATTTAAAGTTATTGAACTAATATATAGAAGAGAATTCAAGGATATGTTTCAAAAGAACTTTGAGTTGAGAGATGAGGATAAAGAGATTGAAAGACCAATGGAAAAAATTCCTAAAGAATTAGAAAACCTATTTCATCAACTAAAATAAATATAGAAAGACTATCCCTACCATTTACTCAATCCCAAGGGGAAGAATTTGAAGATAACTTGAAATAGAAGAGTAATATAGAAGAATTTGATCCAGAATTTGAATTATCTAGAGAGAATCCGATCCAAAATTTGGGAGACATGAAGTATCTTATTAAGATCCATTTCTTACAAACTTTAAGAATGATATTAATATGAGAATTGAGAAAATCACTAGAAGAATATTGGATCTAGAAAGAAATATGAGGAACATGGATAGTAATCAATTTGAAAAGGAAGAGTTGAGAGAAAAAATTAAATTTATGGTCTTTGTAGGAATACCTAGATTTAGAATAACTTAGGTGATTGATAAGGGATTACTTAAATGGAATTTTGATTCAGGTAGAATCATTGGTCGGGCTGACGGCGTTAATAAAGCTTTTTATGGGAGGCAACCCAATTGTTATCTGTATGCTTTGATTTACTATGCTTAAGAGTTATGATAGTTAGTGTTGTAATGTGTTTGCTTTAATGATATTAGGATTGTTAGTGGTTTGATTAGATTTTTGTGTGTCATGAGAGAGGTGATTCCTTAAGTTCTTATTATGGCTAGACTTATATATTCTCTTGTAGTAGTTGGATTGACGAGTCCACTACAAACCGGGTCTAATTTGGACTTAAGTTTTACAAGAGGGATCATTAATTTTAATAGCGAAAAGTCCATCTCAATTTTTTTTACTTCTTTTCTCTAACTTTGTTTTCATTTGATAAAAGTAATTAACCTATTTGGTGAGTAACATGTGGATGAATTTATACTATCCTTATAATTACTATAGGTGCTTAATTAATGGGATATGTTGATATCTGAGGTTGTTGATCGCGGCCCAACGTATCAGGGATAATCTTATCTTTGGGATTATAATCTATAAAATCATTTATAAGTACCCAATATATCTATGTAGTGATTCTGTTAAAAATTTGAAGTAAGTTAGTGAGATGAAATGAGTTAAAGGAAGATCTAACCTCATTTATCATGTGTGTTTGTGTTTGTGTTACAATAATAAAATGATTCGGAGAACACATAATTATATATATTCCTATGTCGATACCTATTCTTCTTGTTAGACGTTTCTTTCCATTTTATCGAGCATGTTTTAGTTTAGAATTACTTTCAATTGCTGTTGACCTCACTTTTGGTTGAGGTCTAGAAACTTCTTTAGTAGCCTAGATCTAGCCATAGGACTTTCCNACGTGTGTATTGAATGGACGGCGAAGATCAAGCCGGATAGTCATCTGAGGCGATACAGCGTGACGCGTGGCAGCTGACTCAGAAGGCGACGTCAAATGGGAGCGCGCCGCGTGGCTTTTCGACGGATCGGAGGNCCATATAGAGATAGACGCTGGATTGAAGATGAGCGGAGCGGTGCGGAAGAATCTGTCCAAATTGGAAGTTACGTGGGTTGGGGTGCGGGGGCAAAGCTCGCGGTATGATACATGTGTAATGCTGTAATTACATATTGTGTCTAGGGTTTGATTCTGGGGTTATAAATAGGTTTGTTAGTAACCCCATGAGGTATCATCTATTCTGTAACCTTTTTTTTTATAATATTGAAAGAAACTCGCCGCTCTGCTCCCGATAACGTAGGCATCTTTGTCGAACCTCATAACGGCAGCTTATATTAATTATGATAAATCTAAATCTCCAATGAATAATGAATATACTGTTTNCACCCTCATTAAGAGGGGGATTCGAACTTATGACTTGAGGGACTTGGGATCTTCAAAGAGGATGCTCTACCAACATGCCACGGTTTGCGGCACACACACACATACAGATATATATATATATATATATATGGTTGTGGGATAAGATGTCTGTTATTTTCTCTGTTTTCTTTGCAAGTTATTTGTGAAAATGAAAACAGTTAATTTCAAGCTCTATCAGGTTTGATGGGTTGGTTCTAAGTGCATTGTCGAATATTTAATTTGGAATTACGTCAGTTTCAATTTTAAGTTTGGGTCTTTCTATTTTTTTTCTTAATATATTTGAGATATGAAAACATTAAATTAAATAATTAATTGGTATGTCACCGAAAAAATAAGTTGATCGAGCATGAATCTTAGAGCAAACTTTTGAATTAAAAATTTTAGATTACATTATATGATTAGTTGAACTTTATTTATGATAAAATCAAAGGCCAAAATAACACCAATGTCAATGCTCTCTATATGACAACTCCTCGCTTGTTCAACACCAATATCAATGCTCTCTATTACATTAACAATGATGCCCATTTCAACAACATCATGCTAACACAAATATGATTAGTAGTCACCATTACTAACAATGCCAACAGCATTACCGACACCCAACAAATCCAAACACTCGTACTTAATTCCGTTAACAATGTTAATGCATGATATCATTAAGGGTCTATTTGGGATAGCTGTAGTTTATTGAATAATCTACTGATAAACTGATTAAAAATAATCTGCTGATAAGCTAGGTGCGGTAGCTATTAGAAATTTTTATTTTTTTGGAAAAGCCAAACTGTTGCTAATAAGCTCCCACCACACCTAGATAGGTGCGGTGTGAAAATGTTGTTTTCTACTTTTTGAAAATGCATAAGCTGTTAAAACGTAGTTTACCCAAATAGGTCAGGTGCGTTTTTAAAACGCCACCTCACCAAATAAGCTGCCCCAAACATGCCCTAAGTTTCACACCAACATCAAAACCTGGCAAGGCTAATAAGATTATCTCCGTTCATCATTACCAAGGATAATGTCCATTATTACTTTCAAGGACATCAATAAACGATAAATACTAACTAGATTGTCATCAACAATGTTATGATTGCTATTGGCAAAAAAATTTGAAGTGCATTGTCAACGCCTACATTAACAACTCACATATCTCAATTGGGTTGTCACCAAAAATATTGATTCACAATATTCGCATTGAGACCAATGCATGTTGTTGACACCACACTAATACCCGATCAATGACACCAACATAATTGTTATTTGTCTAAGACAAATCAAGCCAGTTACTTCAATTATATCCTCTACCATCAATATTAATAAGGTCCATGCGTATTAATGTCAGTGTTATTCATCTTTATAAAGGTTGATGTTTGCTATAAACTTAAATATTGATGTTGGCCATCACTGACAATATTGATGTTTGCCATCAACATTAACTTTTATGCTCATTATTGTTGATAGGTCTGATACCTCCATCGACACTACTGTCGATGTTTAACATCTCAACTAAGGTCAAAGCTTATCTTGTTGGTTTTTTGTCCTTTCTCTAAGCAAGAGAACACTTAAGTTGATCGGCGATTACAACTTGGTGATATTTCCAATGCCTCTAAGGTTTCTCCTACATTTATCATAAAAGTTATCATTCATAGCACATGAATCATTGAACAAATGCCATCTTCAATTTTTAGGATATTTTTTATTGCCTATGATGCTCTCATGGAATCATTTGATAAACGAGCGTTAAACTTTTTTCCCTTCTAAATACACTAAAAACATCTTGTCCTTTATAAAATGTTCTCAACTTATCTTATCTATACATAAATCTAATATCTACATCATATAAAAATTATAAATTGTTTCTATTATCACAAATATTTAAGCACAAAACAATGACAATATTTTTATTAATTTAATAAAACTTTAAAATATTTTTGTTGAGAAATTTGGGCTAAGAAAAACAGAAATCGACACAAATCCAGAAGAACACGCAGAAATTTACGAGGTTCGACAAAGATGCTTACATCCTGGGGAGCATAGCGGCGACTTTCTTTTCAATATTCAAAAAGAGTACAGAATACAAGATTCGAAATCTCAGAGATCCAGAGACTCACCTAGGATTACGAATAGGACATATATATAACCCTATAGTACAATATATAATTACTTAAATTACCCTTGTACCAAACTGCGGGGTGTTGCTGCCACACCCCCAACCCACATAATGAAACTCCCCCGATTGGACAGATCCATCCGCTCTACTCCGTTTCAGCATCTGTCCCATTTATGGTATATGAGTCATACCTAATAAATCTCCACCTTGGTGAATATCTAGTCCCATAGGAGAAATATATATACCCAACAAATCTCCACTTTGGCGAATATCAAGCCCCTTAGGAGAAATACATATGTCTAACAAATCTTCACATTGGCAAATATCCAGTATCTTAGGAGAAAATACATCATGGAGTTTCTTATGCACCAGCGTGGGTTCGACCACCACGCTTCCGCTGCGTCATAGCTCCCCCCAACCCACTAAATTCCAAGAGACACACCTCTTCAATTCCAAGAGACATCTCTTTATTCCAAGAGCTTCAAATTCTGGTATTATGAGTCATACTTAACAAATCTCCACATTGGTGAACATTCAACCCTCACATTGTCGAATATCTAGCCCCATAGGAGAAATACATATGCCTAACAAATCTCCACCTTGGCGAATATCCAGCCTCTTAGGAGAAATACATCATGGAGTTTCTTATGCATCAATGTGGGTTGGACTACAAATCCTTTTAAATAATTCCTTAATTGAAATTCCCTTAATTAAGTTTTCTAGAAAAAGAACTTTTCCTTAATTCAACTTTCCCAGAAATCCTTTTCCTTAACTTCCAAGAAAAGCTTCGCCTCTGCTTTCTAGAAAAGCTCATTTTTATTTCCAGAAAAGCTCCACTTTCCTTTTCAGAAATGCTCCGTGTTGACCTCACTTTTGGTTGAGGTCTAGAAAACTTCTTTAGTAGCCTAGGTCTAGCCATAGGACTTTCNCTTTTGCTTTAATTTTATGCAATATAAATTGTGTTTGATTTTAGATATCAGTCTATTTCTTATTTTATGAAGTATGGCTATTTTTTATGAAGAAAAGTACAGCGTATATCAAAATGTCACGAGTTCTACGAGGTTCAAGTTATTATGGCAGCTCCGTCTTCCTTCCTGTTAGATCATCTCATTGGTTGTGATTGTAGCTACAGCCCCATGCAACTGAGAATTCGTCANGTTTTGCTTTAATTTTATGCAATATAAATTGTGATTGATTTTAGATTTCAGTCTATTTCTTATTTTATGAAGAATGGCTATTTTTTATGAAGAAAATTACAGCGTATATCAAAATGTCACGAGTTCCATGAGGTTCAAGTTATTATGGCAGCTTCGTCTTCCTTCCTGTTAGATCATCTCATTGGTTGTGATTGTAGCTACAGTCCCATGCAACTGAGAATTCGTCAGGTAATCTTTTGTGTTCTGTTTTTACTTTGGGTGATTTACAGGCATATCATAAATTTCTTATGTATTTATAAATATAATATCTAAATCTATTTAATATTTTCTTATGCTTGAATCCCATCGCAGTGTTTGCATTAAACTATGTTTTATTTTATAGAATTTAATATCAGAGATGTTTTTCTGTGATTTAGAAGCTTGAGTGTTATATATAAATATGAATATTCAGATATTCAATATAGAAGTACATAAAAATTTTATGATATGTATGAGAACCTATCTTTTTTTTATTTTTATAATTAGAAAAGTTCTCAAGTGGGTTTTAGTTTAGGGATTATTTAGATGTTCCTTCAATTTTGTTTATTTATGAGTGGTAGCCTAAGTCAGCAGATGATAATTGTAATTACTAATTAGTGGTGGCGAGCNAAACCTATCTTTTTTTTAATTTTATAATTTGAAAATATCTCAATTGGGTTTTAGTTTAGGGATTATTTAGATGTTCCTTCAATTTTGTTTTTCGGTTGGCTTGAAAAAATATATTTTGTTTATTTATGAGTGGTAGCCTAAGTCAGCAGATGATAATTGTAATTACTAATTAGTGGTGGCGAGCAAACATTTAAAAATATATTGAATATTTTTTTTAATATTAAAAGAAATTATTTCGAAGTGTTGAACCCAAAAGTGTTCAGAAATCACATCAAAAGAATAGAGTACGTAAACAAGTGGAATAGGAGAGAGTGAACAGTAAAAATAAGTGTCTAAAGTTTTTTTTCCCATAAAATAGCTTTCTATTTATAGGTATAGGAGATATCTTGGTTACAAAATTACCTATAGGCCCTATCTTATGTAAAGGAATTTAAGCGTATCATGGTCACCTTCATGGTACATTTGATTAGATTGAAGGCAACACGTTTATTACTTGTTGCCCTACATTTGTTCGCTCGAGATCACAACTTGAATCACGTGAATATGGTATGAAAGTTCCTCGGTAGAGTATTCTTTTGGTTGCTTCTCAGATTTTGATTTGTTCGCTTCGTTTGTCAAACGATAAGATGTCTTTCGTTCGACGTTCCCTTTGTAAGTCTTCTGTTTGACCTCCATGTTAGGCGACCCGTTTATTAGGTGAACGACTTGACTGAGTTTTGCGACGATCTTCTGACTTTGACATTAATTTTCTTGATTATTCAGCTTAGTACATGGACTAGCTCTATCACATCTTGATTGGGGACCAACTTTGTTTGTCGTGTTCCTCAGCCTTGCATCAAGTTCCGTGCTGCCACAATCTAGTCATACATATCTAGTTCTTTAATTTTATTTTCTCTGAAAGCAACAGCTGCGAAACAAATAAGATATGTAATTATTTCATTAAATACAACTTTAATTCTTGAAATCAATATTTAATAATTAGATTCCATGGATTTACGTGCCTCGTCACCAAATAAATAGGCTGCAATCGGTGATCGAGGTTCCAGCATTTTCTCTTTGTTCAAAGCTTTGATCGTTCCTTAGGCAAGTGCTTCGATGACGAGTGATAAGAAGTGCGATCTCGGGAAACCATCAGATGACCTCTTGCTGAAGGTTTTTAGACTATCCATTGTGAAAATTAAACCTTTGCACCCTCCATTAGGAGTCGCCATGCTGATGACAGTTCGGTTCGCGAACGAGGAAGATGCCACAAGGGTGTCAAACCTGCTAAGAGAGGTGGGGGGGTGGTGCCTTTATGTGCGCGTGAAAATGAATACGATTCATTTGATGATGTTCCTTTAGTGAGTCAGAAGTCTGTGAAAGGCTTGGTCGCTACTCCTGCTGAGGGCTTTTAGGTGGTTGTGATAATGAAGACAGTTCATTCGATGATGTTCCTTTGGTGCGTTGGAAGTACGCGAAAAACCGAGTCGCTATTCCTGCTGGGGGGTCAATCACCCCCGGTGAGCAAGTAGCGGAGTATACTTGGCGGGCTCCTGAGACTGCGTCGTTCAAGGTCAAGGACATGGTTGGTTCTCAAATTGGGGAAAAAGGAGTTGCGGGTGCTCCACCCATGCCTCGTGAGGGTTCCTCATCCTTGCTTTGGTCTGAAGTGGATCAACTTCTTGATAGGAGTATGATTGTAGGTTCATCCGTAAAGACGATATTTCTCAACCTATCTAGACCTTTCTCTTATTTTGCTCCATCTCTGACTCTCTGAAGGCTGTCAAGGGTCAGACGTCAATTATGCAGAAAACTGCAGGGACCAGCCGGTGGTCGTTGAAAGCGAGTCAACCAATTCTGTGGTTTGTAGCATGGACAAAACAGTGGATTTATTTGCTTGTGAAGTCAAAGCTTGAAAGAGAGCTGAGGCTCAACAAAAAGCCAACATAAACGAGCTGAAGGTGCAACTAAATGCTCTTTCTGAGAAGCTGTCGGCGTAGCTCTTTAAACTTAAGGTTGATGCATTATACCATCAAAGTGAAACTGAGCTTGTTCAAATGGAGACCATGTGTTTGCAAACAGATCTAGCATAAGTCTGAGAGGCTTGATCAATTTTCAGGTTTCAAGCTGAGGCATACAGGGTTGATAGGTTTAAGTTAGGGGTTGAGTCTTGTACAAAGAGGTTTATAGGCAAGGAAAAGTTGCGCCTAAGGCGGCTGATGAGCAGGTTGTAAAGTTTTTCTTATCTAAATGAATATAAGTTTCATTTCTTCTGTCTTTGTACCTTGCTTACGTGAAAATTTTTAATTATTTTCTCTTCTCTTTTCTATTTTTATTATGTGACGTGGGGTCTGCATTCCTGAGTTACGGCTTGCGACGCTTCAAGTCCTTCCACGATTTCATTTCTATCTTCTTGTTATCTTTGGTTGCTTCCTTTCTCTTGTCTTCTCCATAAATTGCTCTTTATGGCTTCCAAATTCTCACCCTAGGAGTTCAAGAAAGTGTGCACATCAGAATGTTTCGTGTTGTCTTCAGATGAGGTTTCAAGACTTCAGAAGTGATACATCTTCGAGGATGGTATAGTGTTGGAGGTTGCGGACCTGAATGACCTGGCGACCGACGATTATGAGGGGCAGCTTATGTTGTACCATAATCAATTCATTGAAGGACTTTGTCTTACTTTCTGTCGCGACATTGGGCTATTCCAAATCATCATAGTGTCATTCCAGCCTAGCTCAAGGAGAACTGCATAGTGGCGGTAATGACTTATGTCATTTGCTATCGTCAAATGGAGATCCCTTAGCCGATGGAGCTGTTCTCTCACGTCTTTTTTTTCAGGGTCAATCCAGATAGTTGTGTGAACTTTACTTCAAATAGAATGATTTGGCTAGTTGACCTGGAGAATAAAGTAAAGAACTAGAAATGCAACTTTCTCCTGACAACTTTCTCCTGACATCATTTCTTTCTTCTTGTTATCTTTGGTTGCTTTCTTTCTCCCGTCTTCTCCATAAATTGCTATTTATGGCTTTCAAATACTCACCCTAGGAGTTCGAGAAAGTGTGCGCATCAAAATGTTCGGTGTTATCTTCGGATGAAACGATACATTTTCGCGGATAGTATAGTGTTGGAGGTTGCGGACCCGAATGACCTGACAACCGATGATTATGAGGGGCGGCTTGTGCTGTACCATAATCAATTCATTCAAGGACTTCATCTTACTTTCTGTCGCGATATTTGGGTTATTCTAAATCATTATAGCGTCATTCCAGCCTAGCTCAAGGAGAACTGCATAGTAGCGGTAATGACTTATGTCATTTGCTATCGTCAAATGGAGATCCCTTGGTCGAGGGAACTGTTCTCTCACGTCTTTTCTTTAGGGTCAATCCAGATAGCTATGTGAACTTTACTTCAAATAAAATGATTTGGCTAATTGACCTGGAGAATAAAGTAAAGAACTGGATATGCAACTTTCTCCTGACATCACTTAAAGATTGGAAATTGGTGGTTTCTCACTCAACCGTCTGGGGAATCTTACCAACAGGAGAAGATCCACCCCCTCCCCCAATTGAAGGAAAAAACTGTTTATCGTCCAACTCGTGAAGACATAATGAATAAGGTTTTGAACTTAAGTATGAATGAATAAGTCAAGAGCTATTGGCCGCCTCACATGCTAATAAGTTGCAACGGGTTGAAATGACAATCAAAACTTCCACTGAGGAGCCGGGGATGAAGAAACCAATGGAGGGTGAGAAAGTGCTCCCAAAATGGATCCCAAGTTCATACCTTCTTATTTATACCTCTGTGACAACCGTCGTAATCCAGTATATTTCATCCAATGAGCTAACTTTAATTGAAAGAAAGTCTACCCTTAAAACAGGTGATACAGAGAGCGGGAGCGACGAGGCTACTCCACCATCTTCTTTGTAGTATGATGCTGAGCCTACTCTTGATGGCAAACCGACAGAGGTTTAAGAGGACCCCCGGTTCGATGCGTCAGACTTCATCTACCTCGCATAGAGGGAGAGAGATGGTCGGCCCCCTCCTGATCATGCATTAAGAGAGGATCAAGATGTTGATTGGAGTGTGGGTTCGAGCACATTAGAAATTGGGTTCGAGAACAATGACGACACCACATTTTGCATTGAGCAAGAGAGCAGTACCCTTATTGTTTAGGGATACCAGTGAAGAAAGGGAAAGGAACCCATGGGTAATGATGGTTCACCCTTCGCTTCCCTCCCCAATGGTAGTGGAGAGTGGGTTCCAATGTAGAAGGAGGAAAAAATCCTTTGTCTCTATGGATTTTCGATTCACACTCATCGAACTTCAGCGCAACTAGTTTTGATGTGGCCCAGGTGTGGAGTCCCACACCTTGGATCTAACGTAAATTCTTTATTTCAAATGTTATAAAAAGAATTTATATGATTTGAGCCCCCCCTTGGAGCTATGCTAATTGATCGATAGATATCAGCTACTCGGGGCAGGGATGTCCCATTATCTGCCCAACTTGTACTTTGACACCATGGCGGAGATGGGTTGGATGAAGAAGAAGGCCAAATTTATGAAGAGTCATCTAAAGAAGGCCTTACGACAGGAAGATGAGGCTGAAGCCCGCTTCGAAGAAGAAGTTAGGGCCTTGGATGGCTCTCGGTCATGCTGGAGAAATGCAATGAACTGTCCACGAAGGTTGCCCCTCGTTGGGTCCAACTGAAGAGCACACAAAGGAACGAGTGAATCAGTTCTGGCTTAGCTCAAAATTTGTCATCAACCAATTCGTTCTACTGGGAATGATTAATCCAAAGTACATGAACCTAAGTTAATTCACCGAGTTACTATCAGCTCCATCCTCAGCCAAAAAGTTAGTCAGGGATCAAGAGATTCGGTCGAGGAAGGTGGCTCATTGGCTTCTCACCCTTGAAATTTTGGTGGTGAGAGAGGCTTCAGGCGTATCTCTCTCTTTTTTTGGGAAGCGAAGCTTGTAAGAAAAATTGACAGTACACTTGTTATGGAGATCAATAGAGATACGACTTTTTGTTCATTTTTCTCTACTATCTGTCTTATTACCTGCATCTCGCAGTTTTTTATAATTATCTTTTTATGGTGATTAACTTTAAGTTTTTTTTATTTCCTTCTCTATTGTTGATCTTTGATCACTTGTTTGGTGAAGTTGAGTTTTTAGATTGCTCGCCCCAGAGGGGAGTACTTAGAATGCTCGCCCCAGAGAGAAGTTTTTAGGTTGCTCGCCTCAAGGGGGGTCTTCAGGTTGCTCAGCCCCAAAGGGGAGCCTTAAGATTGCTCACCCTGGAGGGGAGTCTTCAGGTTGCTCCCTTTGGAGGGAATTCTTCAGGTTGCTCGCTTCGAAAGGGACTTCCGTATGGGGTGATGCTTTAAACTATGAATCTCGCCACAGGAAAGTTGAATTGCCACCAAAGCTAGATTCCTTTTGCCAGTTTGGTTTGAGTTTTCCAAACATCAAAGATGGCTATTGAATATAGCTTTTCGTATTTGATTGGTTAACTTTTATCCCATGATCTTTAACAAACCATGCTTTTAAATGTCGCTTTAATGATATGTGAGCTTTTGTTGTCAAGTTGTCTTGTCATGGTGGGACCCTCTGCGGGCTTAGTCGGATGACTGCTGTTAGGTTTGTTTACCTTCCCTTATATAAAAAAGGAGACATGTGGTCTCTAGCCTTTGCGCTCACATTCAGGATAAGTTAGTAGCTTAGTATAAAATGTGAGAAGTTTTTCGACCGTGTCAGGCTGGAGGCGAAAGCAAATTTTCGTTGGCTGGAGCGACGAGCTTTGTAAGGGCTATGTCTTAGCCTCACTTTTTCTTCGAGTTGAGTTTCCAAGGAGGGGACTTTCTCGAGTCGGGTGAGGTCATCCCCCTCTGTGAACGGATGTGGTGCGCCTTGAGGAAAGGTTGTGTTGAGAACACATTCCAAGAGAGTACAATACATCCACTCGATAGCTTATGCCAGAGGCAGCGTTCACTCTGAAGAACTAGTGACATAGGAGTGGAACTAGGAAGCCTTTTAACAGCTATATCCTACCTCTCTCCATCGTCTTCTCATATCAAGTAGACAATGCAAAGAGAGGAAATATGGTGTTACAAAATCTAAACAAGATGGTCTATTGAGGTCATCCCCCTCTGCGAATAGATGTGGTGTTCCTTGAGGAAAGGTAGTGTTGAGAACACATTCCAAGGGAGTGCAATACATCATTTCGACAATTTCCTCGAAAAGCGGAGTTCACTCTGAAGATCTAGTGGCAGAGGAGTAGAACTAGGAAGCCTTCTGGCAGCTATATCCTTCCTCTCTCCATCATCTTCCCGTATAGAGGAGACAATTCAAAGAGAGGGGATATGGTGTTACGAAACCTTCTAGTAGTTGAACCCCCTTTCTCCAGCTCTCCCTCACTTTTAGGTTTTCCTTTGTTCTGAAAAAAATATGGGAATATGGAGAATGGGGAGAATGAGTGCTCTTGATTGAGCTTTAACACAGAGCCTTCACCTTTCTTGCACTATCTTGCTTCTCGAGATTCTCTCTTTGAGAGGGAAATGTAAACACGTAGAGAGCAAGGAAAATAAGGGCTCTTCCCTTGAAAAATTATTCTTATAAAAAATTTATAATGGGTGTAACTTTTTTGTTTATTATTCTTTAGATGTTTTGTACCTTTCAATCGAGATGTATAAAACTTTTGATTTTCTCCATGCAAATGCTTCTTTTACTTGCTTCTAGTGTGGTAGATCGACTCACTTTGTAGTATTTTGTCATTTTTCATTTTCACTAATGCAAATTTAGTTTGAATGGTATTAAAATGATTGTCAAACACCATTCGTTTAGGCAAGCTTTCAGAATTAAAAATTGACCGTTGTTCGATTGAGTAGAGTTTCCCAAGTGTCGAAAAGATCTGTGCATTTCTTCAGCAAAATTAGTTAATTCTAATTTAAATTACATCAATGCAATTTACAAGTTGGTAATAACACTTTCATTTTCATACACATAGGAAAATTCTTTAAGGGAAAAATTTCTTCAAGTCGTCTCCGCTCCATATCCGGGGTTCGTCATATCCTGTGTAGGTTTTGAGTTAGTATGCCCTGGGGAGACTTCTGGAAATGAAGAATGGTCCGGTCCAAGTTTGATCGAGCTTGCCGATGTCGTCCACGAGCTGTTGTTCCTATTTATTGAGAACGAGGTCCCCCGACATGAAGTTCTTCTCTTTTTCTTGTCTGTTAAAGTATAAGTTATTCACCTTATGTTTCTTCTCAACTAAGGGCCAAACCGGTGCAGACTTCTTAGGTGAGATAGAGTGTGAGCTTGACTCCCTCGTCATTAGCCTGTTGCCATTCCGCCAGACTCTCTTTGCTGAAGTAGAGGCCCTTACTATCCTCTATCTATGGTGATTGTATTATATTGGTGACACTACTTTGATATCATGAGATAACATGAAAGGAGTATGACCCGTCACCATTAAAAGTGTCGTTCAGATGGCTCATAGTACCGACAACAAAATGTTCGCTCATCTGCGCTTTACTCCTTCAACCTTTCTCCTTAGGAGGTTCATGATGATCTTGTTAGCTATTTTGGCTTGACCACTGCTATGAGTGTGACGTACAAATGCAAAATTTAGATTTATCTCTTGGCCCTCTCAAAAATTTTTAATGCTTCGGTCGGCAAACTGGATACTATTATCAGTTATGAGGGTCACAGGGAGCCCATGGCGACATATGAGTTTACCCAGATAAAATTCTAGACTATGATTGTTGTGATTAGGGCAAGCACTTTGAATTTTGTTCATTTTGAGAAATAGTCAATGACGACCAAGAGGAACTTGCGCTATCCCATAGAGAGCATAAATGGTTCAAGAATTTCTAGCCCGCTAACAGCAAAAAGCCAGAGACTCATTATAGGTTGTAATTGCTGGATCGACTGATGTTGTAGCAAACCATAATTCTAACATTGCTCACACCTCTTCGCAAATTTTTTAGCCTCTTTGAGAAGTATGGGCCAAAAGTATCATTGGTGTTGCACTTGGTGGGCTAAAATTCATCCTCCTGTGTGGCTCCCGCATTCGTCCGAATGTACCTCACGGAGGACATTTTTAGCTTTGGTTTCCCCAAACACCGCAAGTATGATGAGGCAACAGATCTTCTGAAGAGCATCCTTTCCATCATCAGGTATTGGGCTACCTTGATCTTGAAATGCTTTAGGTCGGTGACTTCATGAGTCTGTTCCCCTGTTTCTAGGTATTAGATAAAAATATCCATCCAACTTTTTGGTATCTCGATGGAGAATTCCATCTCTTCAAGCTCATCGATCATTGGTCAAATTAGTCTTTGAGATGTTTCGCCTCCTAGTTGGGAGAATTTGGACAAATGGTTGGCTACCAAGTTTTCCTCTCACCGGATTTGATCTTTTCAGAAGCTAGTAAATTGTCCGATAACAATCTTCACCTTGCCAAGGTATTTTTCCATCACCTTATCCCGGGCTTCAAGGTCTCTGTTTATCTGGTTGACTATGAGCTGCGAATCAGTCCTCACATGGAGATGGAGGGCTCCAACATGATGGTCGAGGTGCAGGACGGCGATTAGTTCTTCATTCTCTAATTGATTGTTAGAGATGTTACTTTATATAGTAATTTAATGGTAGTGGTGCTCACTAGAAGAACTTTGCAAAGCAACCCAGTCTTGGGCTGTTTTGTTGGAAGCTCCATGGGTACCTAGGATCCACGGGTAGTTTTAGTGGCGGTTCCTCCATCTTGTTCGGATAGTTCGGCGAAAACTGCTAGGAAATCTACCACTTCTTGGGCTTTGATCACCGCTTAAAGGATGTACGAGATATCAAACTCGCTCAGTTCTACTGCTCATTTGGGGAGCCAATCTGAATTCTCTGAACTAGCGAGGACGGACTTTAGAGGGTGGTCGGTGATGAATCAAACCAGATGTGTCTGAAAGTAGGGTGGGAACCTGCAAGCAGGGGTGATGAGAGAAAAAGTTAGTTTTTTTTCATGAAGCAATACCTAATTTCAACGTTCCTCTGTACTCCTAGTATAATAGATGAGAAATTGTTTCCCCTTTCCTCCTAAACCAGTAATAAAGAGACAGCCTCAGATCCGAACCTGAGATAAAAAAATAAAGTTCTTCGCTTGGCTTTGGGCTCTAGAGGAGTGTTGACCTCACTTTTGGTTGAGGTCTAGAAACTTCTTTAGTAGCCTAGGTCTAGCCATAGGACTTTCCTATTGACTAGTCTTAGAAAACTAGAAAAGATATTCTCACCATTAGAAATTCAAAACTCTTCTCTTTGCTCAGCTTGAGATTCCACATATTGGTCCTAACCTCTAATATTTACAAGGTAAGATCATTATGGGAGAACTCAAGAAGAGTTCTTATAGGGTTACTTGGCCTTAGGATTGACCCTGACTGTTGATTTAAAGCTAGGGTACATTATGCCCTTACTATATTTTCACAATACACTAATTAAGATCAATACATGAGATCCCAAAATGGGGATTTCATTGATCCATGGTTAATTTAGAATGGATATCTATCCAATTCTATTTGAAATACCCAACTTGGCCTTTTGCCCCTAGGCACCTCCAAATTACCTAACTGCCCTTGGGACCCAAATTTGGCCAAAATTCATAAATTTTGCCAAAATTGATCAAAACACATTTCAAACATCTTGAATACATCTAAATTTGCCAAAATTGACAAAAATTTCAAAAAATGGCCAAATTACCAAGATACCCCTCCATGACCCAAAAATCCAAAAATTTTTTGAAAATTCTTATAAATCCAAAATATTCCCAATTTCATTTTGTCCAACTACACCATGATCCAATTTGGTCAATTTGACCATCTTTCACAAAACCCCCAAATTAGCCCCAATATTGGCTAACACCCCAAATCTCAACAATTGAATGCCTTGTCAAAATCCCCAAATTAGCCCCAATATTGGCTAACACCCCAAATCTCAACAATTGAATGCCTTGATAAAATCCCCAAATTAGCCCCAATATTGGCTAACACCCCAAATTTCAACAATTGAATGCCTTATCTTAAATTGACATCCAATTTTTGTTGAAAATCCTTTATAAGGTCATTTTTGACCAAACACAAACCCCAAATTAGCCCCAATATTGGCTAACACCCCAAATTTCAACAATTGAATGCCTTAGACCTTCCCAAATTAGCCCCAATATTGGCTAACACCCCAAATCTCAACAATTGAATGCCCTAAACCTCTAAATTAGCCCCAAATTTGGCTAACACCCCAAATCTCAACAATTGAATGCCTTAGATCTCAAACAAAATTCCCAAGATTAGCCCCAATATTGGCTAACACCCCAAATCTCAACAATTGAATGCCTTAGACCTCAAATTAGCATCCAATTTTTATTGAAAATCCTTTATAAGGTCATTTGTAACAAAAAAAAAACAATCAATTTGAGCTTAGCCCAAAACTAGCTCAAGTTTGACCCAAATTTGACCCTTAAGGGCTTAATTTAGGTCTAAACCCAAACCCATCAAAATCCATACAAATTGA